>JARGYA010000453.1:0-103897 GCA_029204335.1 Mycena vulgaris
GGTCACCTGGTTATTTTTAAATGAGAGTATTTGTTTGAAGTGTCATAAACGTCACCGAGATCACAGGATTTTGTGCACTAGTCGCTGAGATCCATAAAGACTGGACAGGAAGTTGATGTTGATGGGGACCGGAAATCGTCGGGAGTCAGCCCATATTTTCATTTGGCTAGGACCATAATATCATCCTAGATGGACACAATCCCAAGTGAGAAGATGCATATTTCAGGATCTATTACAGGCCATGTCAGTGAAGTGTGAAATATAGTCGCAGCTGCGAGAATCGAACATAGCGGAGTCTCAAAATAGTTATTGTGGTTGAGCTCCTTTGCATATCAGGGTCGAGTCAGGTAACAAAGGGGATGTCAGATTGTGGGTTATTTTTTCACTAAAGTACACCTTTGAAGCATTATATTTATAACCAGGATCAAAGGAATCGGTGAAGCGGTTGTTGAGATCCATAAACACTGGACGGGAAGTCAATTTGATGCGGGCCAGAAATCATTGATCTCTAGACGGGATATCAAAATCCCGTAGACAGAATTGATATTCCATGGGGTCAGAAAGGGTTTAGGAGGTGTACTACAACAGCTTGCAGCTAGGTACAGGAAGTTCAACACAGCCGAACATAAACACCTTGGGGGGTGAACATGATGTGTTGCCTGTCTGGACCCAATACCCTTACTGAGCTGACAGAATATGTTTCCGTAGGACAGAATCATGATTCCCAGGGACATTTATAGTACACGCTCCTGAATTGATCCCTACGATCGGCGCTGAGCAAGGGGGTTTCGGGATTAAAATTTCGGGGGGGGGGGGTCCCGGGGAGGGCTGAAAAAAACTTTTATCATGTAATATGGAGGAGGTCCAAAACTACCAGAAATAAACCCTGAAGCACTCCAGGAGGCAGGAAGATGGTATTTGGGACTCTACGGGCATGTACGACATGGTTGTCCGGATTTGGAAAGTCCATCAATTGTTGTGAACGTCTCCGAGTGTCCGTCGAGGGTGGAAAGAACGGTTACTCAAAATAATTTAGGCGGAAAATTGACATTGATGTGCATAGACTTAAAACCTTGGGAGATTGGGGCAAGATGGCAGTATCGGCACCTACAAACAGTCAGCCAATGTTGAAATTCTATATTTGACTCTGAAAACAGCACACATCATTCAGTAATTGAAGCTGATATGTATCAAATGCTAGTGGCTGACACTCGACGATGTTCTAGCCCCACCAGAGCGTCAAAGAGGTCAATTGTTATAGCACTGAGTGGATTAGAAAGCTGTCAACCTGGTGGCGGCGAGGTGGCGGTGAGCGCGCACATGACTCGGAGATGCGGCCCGCCGCTAGGGGTGGGAACCTCCTTCTCTATATAGGGGGGAGGGGGAGGGGGGGCTTCACTCTTGACTTTCCGCCTCAGATCAAATGGCCAAATTCGGAAATAATCCCCGGCAGCTTCGGCACCACATCAATTCCATCAAATTGTCATGGCCGAACATACCATAAGCTGTCAGCGATGAAATCGATGTCTTCAAATGTCCTCCTCCTTGCTTCCCTCCCATCGCTCGATAGTGCTTCGATCCATGCAAGTCCCATATAAAGTGCTCCCCATCTGTGCGCGGTGCCATCGCGCGACTCACGCTTTGCATTTTTGAGATGATTTTAAATTGCCTTGACATGTGATTGGATCATATCAGTGGCAGTGCCCGCATGTTCTCCACCGCTAAGGGAGTCCTGAGCTCAACATCCTATTATTATCCCTCAGAGAGACTTGCCTTCCACATACAAAGTAAACAGCTCATCCGAGCAGACTCTGTGAATTTCCTCTGAATTTTGGGCGCTCGAGAAAGAGCTGTATTACCCTCTACAATGTGTTGATGGAATGCCGAAGATGCCGAGAATTGTTTCCGGATTTGGTAATTTGATCGGAGGCGGAAACTCGCGAAGTGGGGGGCTTTGGCCGAGGGTCGAAAAAAACTTTTCGACCCTATATCCCTTTTTCGAATCCCGATTCCCCCTTGGCGCTGAGGCATTGTCATATTCCGGGCGGCCAGGAATCTGAAGGGAGGACGGACGCTCGAGAAATGCTGTTGATCTCTCCATTGGCATCAGTGAACGTCACATCACGGTGATCCGCCCAAATATACCTTTTCGTGTTCTTTCCCCAGTCCTCTTAGTCCTGGGGACCAGCGGCACCACCGCCCTCGCATCAAGTCCGCCATCTGTGCTTGACGCGCGCAGACAATAGTGGGCCCTTTAGCAGCACCATTCCACTGCCACCAGTCTGGTGACCCGAAAGAAAGTGAAGGAGGAGGGCATATCAGAGCTTCACGAGCAGTAGCGTCCCTAGCCACACCACGGTGAGTCCTCAGTCGTTCGGGAAGAGAGCTCGAGCTGCTATACTCATCCTTACCAGTGAAAAAACGCGAAAATCGGGCTATCTGCAAAAGCCGTCAGCTGGAGGTCGGTCACCCAGGCAGAAGCACGGAGGGACGGGAGAAGGGCAGGCCTCGCTTCTTCCCACACGGAGGTGTGTCCCCTACGATTTCCGGCGCGATTGGAGCACTGACGAGCCTGGACCGCATTCAGACCCCACTGGAATCGCCTCGTTCCTGGACGCTCTGCGCGACCGTAAGCTGCCTGCTGCACGGGTTGGAAGGAGTCAGCTAAGGGTCTACGGAGCGGGAGAACAGAAGCGGTACGCATCCAGAATTTAGGCGTCGATTAGGCAGCCATTCACGAGCATTGTCCCAGGCCAATCCCAGGCACTGCGGATTCTCGTTCTCAGCGGCGGCGGATGGACCACCACACTATGCCTCTCTCGCTGATGGCGTCCGTCATCTGGGAGGCCCTGCAAGTCGGCTCGGGAGTCCGCACGATGACACTGCGCTCAGAACCTACCAGCTCGCCCTTGCCCTATCCTATCCGTGTCCACCTACCTGTTGGAGTGATCCTTGAGGGCCACCCCCTGCGCGAGCCAGCGGCCGACCCGAATCGCGCTTGCGCAAGCGTACCTAGCCGCACAATGCGGGACCACAAACCTCGTCTTCCTGCGCCAGCGGACCTTGTGATTCCCACATCCGCGCTACGTAGACTCCCTGTGCTGCTCATCACACCCGCGATGCCGCCAGTGACGGAGGGCGTGCTCTCGACGCAGCGCCTCATCGAGAAACGTCGAGTGGCACCCGACAGAGACGAGTCTTCACCTCAAGAGCCGCGAGCTACGAGCCCCGATGCACCTTCGCTCGCGCAGCGCCTTGACCTCGGTGTCGTATTTGCGCACCGGGGGGATCGAAGCTGTATCTGCGCGCCGGGCGGTCAAAGCGTTTCCGCAAGCGCCGATAACGGACCCGTGCACAGAGTGGGCACGCGAGTTGCACACCCGCGCCGTTTCCTTGAGCCAGCGTCATCTTCAAACAGCGCGGCGGAGGGAAAACGCGCCGCGCTTCGTCCCTCTCCTGGGGCCATCCAGCGACATCGGACATCACGACGCCCAGATCCGCGCATCGCAGCATCCGTGTGCGCCTTGGAATGCCCGTCGCACCCCGTGATGACGGTGAGCGGCTCATTGAAGAACGTCGAGTGGTAACTGGCACTCCTGGACTGGAGTCGCAGACGCCCGCGAGTCGCGAGCACCGATCCGTCCTCGCTCGCGCGCCACACCTCGTTCCTGGACGCGCGCACGCGGCCCACGCCAGCTCCACCTCGACCGCGTATCTGCGCGCCGGGCGATCAAAGTAGATGGGGGGGACGCGTCGCGGTCATGCCCGCGCGCCCCGCCAGCAGATACGCGCGCGTGGGGGTGCATGCGCGGGCGCGAGTGACACACCCGCCCGGAGGGACGTGTCCTCGAGCGCGCGCGATCTTCGGATCCGCACGGCGCAGCGTCGCCGTACAGCATGGCACGCCGACGGGGCATGCACGGACGGCCTCATCTTGCGCGATGGGAGCGATCAGCGAGAGTCGGGGGGTGCGAGCTCGGGGATCGCGCAGTATGGGGGACGCCGATGGCGGTGGCATGCTTCCTCTTGGTGGAACGACCTGCGTCACAGCAGCGTAGGATGGAACGCGTTGCACGCAGAACGATACCGAGGGATCCAGTGCAGGCGTCGCCGGCGTCATCACATCTCCGTGTTTATGGCACTCGACGGCGGTAGACGAGGGGAGGAAGGACCTAGGGTGTACACAACGGTGAAACATATTCTATTTTTCATAAGATGCGCGCGACCTGACGAGGATGTATTTCAGTCAATTTTTTTGGCAGACATCGCGGAGCGCTATCTACGCAGCGTGAAAAACGTATCTACGTACCGTGGAAAATGGCTCGTCGAAGTGGATGCAAAGGGTACGCAGTCGTTGAGGATCGCGCGCAGGCAAGTCTGTTGTATCCTGGACCGCGCGACGCTGATGAACCTAACCCTAGCCTCCCGGGGATGTTGATGATGAGAGAGGACAATGCGTGGTCTTGGTGGCCAGCGGCGACGCCTCCAATCGCTTTGGAATACCACTGGCGCCGTGATTTTTCGAATCGAGTTGATTCCTGCACGAATAAGTATTCATTCAAGGGAGCGCGCTGGCGTTGGGTCCGTCAAGCGCTGGATCTGAAAATGACCAGTAAATTTCACCACACTTCGGCGTCAACAGAGATGATTCAAGCATACCGGTGAGGTGCCTATACCCGTCCAAGCAATCCACTGAGCTGTGAGCTGACCCCTCCTGACTCCGCGCAGCACCAGTTTCTCTCTCCGAAAAAATCGTTTTTGCGCAGCCTTGGTGGCGTTCGGGCCAGAATCGGCTGCGTCGTCGTCGCTATCGATGTTAGCGGCCGACCCAAAATAATTGCTACGCGGCACCAACCCGAACCTAGTTGCACTGACCGCTGGCACGGGCACATACGGGCTTGCCGCGCGCGCCGGGAGCACGTCGGTCTGAGTAAGAGTGCCCGAACACGTGCACGAAAGTCAGCACAAATTCTGTTGTAATCCAAACCCCGACGGTACCGTGTCCGCAGTTACTAAATCACGCATACCACCATAAGCTCGATAAGCTGGAACGTGATCCTTAAAAATCCAGTTCAACACATTGAATGATCCACAACCCCGTAGAGACGTGATCCTGCGATTGTATAAATGCTGGTACAGTGAGGAGGGTCTGTATATTGACTTTCACTTCCACTTTCTGTTCCTTGTTTTAGCTTCTCTCACACACTCCTAAATACCTCCCAAATGACCAAGACACTCTACGTATTCGAGCACTCCGTCTGGGCCGCAGTCGCTGAGCTCGCCGTGTGCGTTTTCTAATTCCACTTCGTCGACGCCGGGCTGATTTAATTCAATCTCCCGTTAGCGCTGAGCTCGGTTACAAAGAGGGCGAAGTCGTCAGCAAAGTCGTCAACCTCGTGCAAGGCGAGAACTTTGCCCCCTCCTTCCTCAAGCTGGTACGCCGGCCAGGCCCTCCCACTCTGCTTCGTGTCTTTCACCCATCTCGCGCGCGAACAGAACCCCAACGCAACGCTCCCGACGCTCGAGTCCGACGATGGCAAAGTCTACAGCTCTACCCGCGAGGTCGTTGCCTGCCTCATCAAAGACGCGCCGCACAAAGTTGCGACGGGCACAGCCATCATCGAGGCCATCCACGATCCGAAATACGACCCTAACTTCGTCATCTTCCTCGCGGTATGTATACATCCCACCCGTGCGGCACAGCATTAACCGTACGAGCAGCGGGACGACGCCGAGTTGGCCGCGAAGAGCGCGGGGTTCCCTAAAGTGTTCCTCGCGACGGGTGAGTGCTCTCCTGTCAGTCCTCCGACCTGCGCTCAAACACATTCCACACCACACAGGCCAGCCGGGGCTCGAGAAGTACGCGCAGGTCCCGGAGGCGGCACCATACAAGGCGTTCTATGACGCCAGGATCGCCTCCAACACCGGTGCGCTGTACTCCTCCGCACGAAATATATAATGCTCACCACATCCACGTCCAGGCATGCTTTCCCTCTTCACAGGCACTGCGCCCCCCGAGGAAAAAGCCGCCTTCTTCGCGCTGCGCACTTTTGCCGCCGTCAAAAACGCGATGCTCGAAGTCTTCCCGGCCTTCCTGCCCGCTAACGGCTTTATCGGCGGGGAGAGGCCGGGGGAGGACGACTTCCACGTGGGTGGGTGGTTCACCAGGATTGCGGCGTCGTGCGGCGCGAGGAACGTCGAGGACGCACTGGCGGCGTTCGAACGGGCGTTTGGGGTGCCGGTCCCGGAGAGGCTTGCGGCGTATTGGGGCGCGTGGACTGCGAGGGAGAGCTGGAAGAAGGTGTATGCTATCGGACTCCACCAGTTTTGAAGCTCGTAGAGAATTATAATCCTTGGAACGGGATAGACGAACGGAGAGCTTCGATCCGAAAATAACTCCAGCGTCATTTGCAGTGATCTTCGTATTGAACAGACTAAGCGAAGCTATCCAGGATTTGAAGAGTTTATTTGGGTGCTTTCGGTCGGAAACAGAAAAACAGGTCTTCAGCGTATTTCGTCCTTGGTTTTCTTGCCGTCGAGGACTATGGGTCGGTGAGCAAGTGTTTTCCGGGCATCTAATAGCAAATAGGTCATTGAGTCCAAGCTTTAAACTGAGCCGGTATAAGATGAGGGCTGAGTTCGAGTCTGGGCAAAGTCGAGTTTGCCTCTGAGCCTGGGAATCACGTTGAGCACAGCTGAGAACACTGCAGCGCCTTCAGTCTGGGTATCATGACCGTCGAAAACAAGGAGGATCACGGTCCGCATTGTTCCGACCATGCACTGCCACTCAAGCCCTTGATCCTTACCACCATGCCACCCGGCAATAGTACACAAAAGCTCGGAGAGGCCAGTGGCAGTATCCTCTTTGTATCTTCATGTTCCACGCCGTGTAGGCCGCCCGCCACAGGCTCGTGAGTAAGCCTGTATGCAAATACATAGCCCTGGCTAATTTTACCACCCAGAAATAAATAACGATCGAATCTGAAGGGTAGAAGATTTTCGCTGCGGGCTTCATATGTTCCGTCTCTCGTCCGTCAAATCATAGAATCGTGTAGAGTCGAGCTCTGAGCATGTCAGTGAGTTTTTATTTATTAATTCTTTCACCGGTTCTGACAAAGCCACCAACAATCCTGAGAGTCGAGATGCCGGATGATCAGCTGCCACGTCGGGCGCTTACTACTATCTCTGTCCCCGTAATGACCTCTGAGTCGACTTCCCTCAGCTCTGGATGGTCTTCTGACGATTCAGCCAGCTCACCGGCCCTGTAAGATGCGTGCTCGCTTGTGTTTCACAACAACTTATGCTGGATGAAGAAACGGAGCCGTAGCCTTCTTCCCGCAGGCGCAGCACTTCGTCGTGTCTGGGGGACACTTCACCACGAATCATGTAACCACTGAGCCACGGGACCTGCACCGGGGTACGATCTTCTCGGTTGGCATCAGTGGTCTAACAAATAATAAATTCCGTAGACTTCCGGAAAATCCCTCTTGGCGATTTGGACTTGCAGCGGAAGATCCAAGGCGGAGGCGGGAATGTCATCCGACGACATCAACGAGGGGCTGTCCGAAGCATCTATTCAGCGCGTGTTGTGGGCCATGAACCCGACATGACGGCGGCCATATACCAGGGCGACAATGCGGAGGAAGTACGCCAAATTGCCAGCGAATTTTCAAGTCCTTCTCCTCTGACTGCTGTTGGCACAGGATTGGAGGCGCGAAATCGCGAAATATAAGAGCCTTCGGTGTGCAGAGGCAACCTGTCTCATATCTTTGCTGACATTGACGCAGCCATCCAAATTTCGTCCAGCTCTACGGTATCGTTAGCTCGTGTGATCTGTACGCTATGGTTTTCTATGATGGTTCGTTCTCTTCTATCATACACAATGGCTGGTACTGATCTCACTTGGCCTAAGATCTCATACCCGTGACACAAGTTTTGGAGTTGTTCCGGGATTCACCAATTTCGACCATGTATCTCTACACCCACTGTGTATGTGAATCCCGTTTTGATGTGATTCAGCGCTGACAGTGGTGTAGTACAACGGCTTCACAGTAATATTTTCAATTAATCCTCGGGAACCTCATTTTGTTAATTGGTCTTCTCAGGATGCCCAGGATTATTTTCTGACTATTTCGGGGACATGGTTGGCAAGCACCCTCCCAGGCTTTGGCATTCCTCTCAAGCCCTCATGACGGTTTTAGGGTCGGCTCGATTGCACATTTTGGATTCGACGTTCAACCGGCCAACTTTGCGTAGCACTCTCACCCAACAGTCCAGACACTCGCATTTTCTTTCCTATCCTCGGAACTCTCAGCTGCAGCCCGATATCTTCCCTCGACCCCAATTTGGACTCGAGGATCATCTCTTCCCTCTCCCTGGCCGAGTACCACGAGCGCGTTTACTGCTATACCTCTCGCACGCACCGGTTTTCGCTCTCCGCACATACCTCACTCCGTCCCGGAGTAGTCGTCCTGCCTTTTAAAGATACTCCGAGAGACACTCCGGTTGAAATTGCAGCTATCCTGGACTGTGACATCGAAGATACCGGATGGAAGTTGACATCGGGATCCTCGCCGGCCACCGTGCTGCCAGTGATGACAAATGGATGGACACGGTGTGGTCAATCCACGTTTGGTGCTCCCGGAGGATCTGATCATCTGAGAAGGTTCACTTCAGCTGATGTCGCTGCGGGCCTGCACAGAAAAATCAAATACCGTGGACCCAAATATTGCTGGTTCACCCAAGCCAACCATGTTTTCACTCGACCCGAGTGCAAACCAAAACCTGATAATTATGGTGCGCCGACTGCCTTCATAATTGCAATTCCAGGTCGATCCATGCAACCAACCAGTTTTCGTCGACGAGGTCGGGTATTACCTGCAATTTTCCAAGCCCACGAAGAAGCCTCCCTCGGGCTACCTGTTCATATGTCCGCTAGAGGACCTCAAAGAAGGCCTTGACGTCCAGCCTCCCGCATATTGGTCTCTCGACCTATGTGGGACCAAGCGCGTCAGCTCCAGGGAGCTCGGGCTCCCCCCTGCCGTGCTATTTGTCAAGGCCTGGGGCCAGTCTTGGGACCATTTTTTGTACGCCGGACTGCGCCAGTTTTACGGAGGCAAAGGATTCGACCCGGAGAGTCAAGACATTGCGCGACATCTTGGATTTCCGCTGTATCGATTGGTTTTCGATCCTCCGACGCGAGGTCAGCTCACCCCATATTTCATTCACGCTCATCCACTGAAGCTCTACAGTTGAGGAAGAATCTTTGGAACCAAGTGGGGATGAAATTGGACTGCCCAAAAGACGGGATTCCGGGCAGAAGACGGTTCGAGCGTTCAACAGCACGGTTCAGAGCTCGAGTGGATAACACGATGTTCAGCAATCTTGCAAACCGCAAACTTGACGTCATATTCAGAAAGACTGAAGGCCCTTCTAGGATCAAAGTGGTCGCAAGGGGCGATTCTGGCACTGATTCTGGCGCTGGCTTTACCTCCGTTATATACCTTCGTATGCACGCGGACACATACAGGGGATGCAGACGGGACCAAATGATCATATGAGCGTTCGGTCGACGGATATCCGAGTTGCAGCTGCTTTATTCTAATGTCTCTAGATCTAAATCCATTCTCTTCGCGGAGCGATCTGTGCAAACTTCTACAGACCTGGGAGTTCGTCTAATTTTCCGCCCGCCCAAGAAGCGAGTCCCGGTCCCTCCACCTGGCACGATGACGCTGCGCGCTCTGACGACGACGATGACGTGCGGGAGTCGAGCGCTTCTCCGGCCTTCAAATGCCGCGGCGAGGTTCGAGGTTCGAGAGAAGACTGCCAAGCGCACGCGCACGGCGTGCACTATCTCACGCGACACCATTGACACCAGGCGCTGGACGGAGAGGCGCAGCGCGCTGGAAGCATCGGGCTGAGGCGGGGCTTGTACGGAAACGAGATCGAGTTGTCCCTTTACCACGAATATCATACTTGGTCATGAAAAGGTTAGATACTGCCATTGCTAACGCCAGGGGACGCCGTATACCTGTATTACTGATCACCTGGCCTGGCAGGTAGGCAGTGATGCGCCCGCCGGCTTCAACGAAGCGCTCAACCTCCTGAGAGAGAGATCGTTCCTCGGGTGATGCATTGTCGTTGCCGAGTATTGTGCACGCCTCGAAAATGTTTTGACCGCGGTTTGCTTCGCCTCGTCATCCAGCCCTAATACATTATCCTACTGAGTGCATCTCTTCTGCTGAAGAAAAAACAAATACACACCGCAGCTAGGTAGCGTCGCATAGCACAGTAGCCGTGTAGATCCCGTAGTCACGTGAGATGCTATCGAGTGCTACGCGGACTACGAGCCACTATGTAGCCTACCTATTTGATAACCAATCTACCAGGCTATCACTGCAATGTAGCCTACCTAGCACTATGTAGGAATTCCCATGCTTGCTGATGTAATCAGCCGTGCTACTGTAAGTTCTCTATGTAGCCCATACCTCAACCTCAACGGAGTACCCGAGTCCGAAGGCTGCAGACTCGGTTTAGTGTCCCTCCCAATCGGCCGCGCGTCTGCTGTCGCGCAGTCGCGCCGCAGCGGATCCGATACTGTGCTATCGAGGTATAATCCGCTCCGCTGATCCCGGAGAGCCGGGCCTGTGACGCAGTGCCTCGATGGTGCAGAGGCCAGCGGTGCCGCAGACGCCGCACACCCAGAGGTACATACATATCAGCCAAGCGCCGCTGTATCTAAATTCAAATTCTACGCATCCATTTGAATGCACTCGCACGTTGATGATGAATGCAGTAATCTGCGCGAGATGTTGGATACGGGGGAAGATGAAGGTTAAGAAGAGAATCTCACCAAAAATATCTGAAGCGACCGACGCGGGGCTGCGAGAACTAGAAGATTCAGTCCATGGGCAGGACGTCAAATGTAATGACCATACCGGAAGTTGTTCCTCCCCGGATGGATCGATTCCAGTTGAGGCTGTCGGACTCCTACGTGCACTGATGGCTCATCCCAAAACTGCTCCAGAGCCGTGTCGGGGAGGCACGTCAGAAGCGATTCGGTTTCCGCCATTGCGTGGCGTCGCAGCGGCGTGAATGTTGTGGGGGGAAGGAAGCTGGATAGCGGATCAATAGTAACGGGATTCACTGCCAAGCCACTTTAGCCGAGTGGTGTGTCGGGTTTATTGAAGTCGTGTCTGATTCCCTGAAGACCGTGTCACTTGCGGCAGAATGTGTCGGATTTGCTGATCTGTGTGCTGCTTTTCCGTGATGTGTCGGATTTACTGATCTTTGACAGGTTGTATCGCTGTGTCGGGTTTTGTATATACTCGGATAAAACCATGTGGGGAATGTCCGTTATGAGTGACCCCGTCAGAGCTAGGAGCTGTTCGGGGATCAGTTTGGCGTCGCTCTTTATCACACTTCATTGATGAACGCAGTAGATCTTAGTCGTCAGAAATAGAACAACGTGAAAAGCATTGAGCAATAAAAGGCGCATCCGAAAGAATCGGACATCACCGGGGAGTTTTTGGACCGCCGCCGTAAGGCATAGATCGCAAGAATGTTCGAAATGGGGCGGATTGAGGGTCATATTTGCATGAATTACAGTTGAGGTATGGTAAGAAATGTTTAACAAGGAAATGTCACCCCAGGACCGAATCTAAACCTCGAACACATAAGGAGAAGCCCGACTGAGCCTCTCGTGAGCCTCGCGGATGATATTCAGCCCGGACTGGAGGATGCCATGTGAATGGACGTGAGAGAAATCTTCCCCTGCGGCCGATGGATGGTCGGCACAAATCGGTCGCAACGCGATAGACCAACAGAGCTTCAGAAGGAGTGAGAATAGAAGACGAGGAGTAAAAAGCTGATGTACCGCGAGGCTGGCATCAAGATACTGGAAATCCCTCAAGGCGAACATGCCTGTAATGGCGGCGATTTGCTGAACAGTTTCACTGTGTCTCCGCCGGGAGTCCGGTTGGTACGGTGCAAATAATGCGTACAGTTCGACCAGGGCGGCCAGCGCGACGAGGACGCAGCTCTTGAGGGTGAGTACCTGCGTCTCGTGAATGAAAGCCTCTTCGAGTACAGGCGTGTTGATCACTTTCAGATGGGCATAAATGTCCTCGATGAGGTTCGAATAGCGCATAGACCACAGCGTTGAGGCGGGGTGACCTATACCACGCGGAATAGCCTCAAGCATCATGTCTTATGAATGTGACTACATACCTACTGGCCATCGACCCCAATCCGCGACGAGTTGGCGAGTATCGTAAAGGACTAGGGCGCTCTTGGCACGTATGAAATTGGTTTCCGTGTCCGTCTGGTGGGTTGCCTGCGTATGTAGATCAGTAGAAGTTTACAAGGAAGTAAATGAACCTGCCGCCAGCTGTCGGAACTTCACCCAGATGGAAAGATCGAGCATCGGCGGGAGCTTCAGGACCAAACACACTCCGAATTCCAACCACATCACTCCAGAAAAGGCGGACCGCGCCTCTTGCGCCGAGGCCCTAGGAAGAGATGATGAAGTGGCCAACTGGGGTACATGAAGGAGTGGAAGGGTATCATCCAATCCGAGGTCAGCAAGGGTTCCCCGAACGATATTTCCCAGCTGGTCAAAGAGTTGCGCAAACGTAGCGGTGTCCCCTTTCGTTCCGTAGTAGCGTGCGAAAAGGCTGTACACCTGCATTGTGGTAACGGGATCAAGGGTGTGCGGGCTTCGTCGCAAAACCTCAGAAATTATGCATGCCTGCATCACCTCGCCCTCCGTCTGGTCCTCAAAGTACAGCCACATCGCAGATGACGAGCGGTGGGTGGCAATGAGATATCCCAGGAGCTGGCAGACGTTTACAAGGAGGGGATGGACAATCAACCCCGACGTGTCGCCCCGCGATAGTGCCTCACGTTTCTCCACCGGAAGATCCAGCCCGTAGTTCCTGGAGTGGTCGAGGAATAAGTTCCGCCTAGGCGCAGATGAGCCGGGAGAGGTTGAAGTGGCACGAAGGACATAGACGCACACTTCAAAAAGCTCGGCCATTCTGTCTACAGCTGACTCCAGGGGTACTCGAGGACCGGAAGGATATTCTCGCATGCGATCTCCAAGTTCTGGTAACGAAGGCAGAGTGATCCTCTCGCTGGCGGGGGATCTCCCAGTTACAGAAAGTGCAGAAAATTCCGAGCGGCCCATCCGACCTGAGAAGTTCAATGACGCGAGGATCTCGGCGGAGGGGAATCCATTGTCGGGTGTCGCTGTATCAAATAACGCATCCGATGTGATCGGTAAGGGAATCTCGAGATCGGGGAAAGTGAAAATGGTGTCGGTGGAGCACCCGGGTCGTTTTCGTCGTCGGGAAGATGATGATTCATACCGGGAGGCCGTATTGTTAGTAGACTGGGAAAAAGTTGTGCTCGCTGCGTCGGGGTTGATTGTCCTAAATTCATATTTTCCAATTGGCCCCTTGTCTGTGTACTCGCATTTGTGAGGACGAGAGGCGTCTTTGCACGTCTGACATGGCAATTTGCCATCACATTTCTAGAATCGGGGTTATTGTTGGAACCCGGCGGGGACTGGTTATGAGACCCACCCTCTTTCTTCGTCTATGACAGCACCTCGTATTTCAGCACAAAGGAAGAAGGGACTAGTGGGACGCCCACCGGCATAAGGAACAAGCACCGCCTCTTGGAATTTCTGAGCGAGGTCGACTCTTAGCGATGTATGTGCACACGAGCGGTATTCTAGCCCGCGCGCACGACCCGCAGAGATTCTCCCCATCGCAGCGCTAGGGAATGATCCATTGAGAGTGTGCCGTCAAGGACGGTAAATAAACGCACGACCTTCCTCTGCTGACACACTGCACATGTAGGACTCTTGAATCTTGCGGCAGGCATGTTCGAGGCAGGGGAATCGATACTATGTGTTTATTTGTATGGGATTCGGCGCAGATATGCTACGCAAGCTCCTGAGCGTTACCGAAGTGTCCGCGCCTGCCCAAATCGCTTGGTGGGGTTGGCTTCGTACTGTTTCTCAGGGTCACCATCAACATTGCTCCATACGGTCTTAGCCGTCTCAAGAAAGAGCGTGTAAATGTAGGCTCCTGGAAACCGAAGAGTATTAGAAAAAGCACTTCATAATTTTCCTCTTTGTCTCCTCCCCGGGTCTCCCGTCCCTCATGAGTCCGACGAAATCCCGGGAAAGCCGGTATGTATCGTCAGCAACTCTGGCATCAAAAACAAGTAGAACCGCTCTAGAAGTAGTCTCTTTTGACAGACGCTTCATCGGATCTACCTCGTACCACGTTCAATGAAGTCTGTTGGTTACCGCGCTTGATACCCGGTAGCCTGAGTTATTATGTAACCATCACAGATGCATGCGCAAATAAGCACTTTAGCGAGACGCGTCGAGACGTGTTTTTCATCTTTCGTCAAGTGCAGAATTAATTGAGTGGCTTAAAACATCCAATTAAGTCTCGCATTTTACACCAGTAACATTTTTGTTTCCTAGAACATTGAATCTGACGTTTTGGGCGTGAGACGGGTGAAAACCAGCCAAAGATTAGTCTGGAGTTTACCACGCGCTAGGAGCTCGACCTTATTACATAATCGTCGGAGTTTGAATCCCATCAAAGGCTTTCCCGCTTCAACCTGACTACAACGGACAAAGCTTAAGAGGCCAAATGACCTGGATTTGGATTTCGATGAGATGTGCCTCTTTAAGATTGTCATGTGCCCCATTCTCGAAGAGAAATGAAACACCGCCAGTTTCACGTGGCCGGCCCATCAAAATTCGGCATCGCGATTGCGCGGTCCAGGTGAGGGAAACACCCGAGAAAGCTGCTTATGCGGGTGTCCTGGACGAAGAATCTACCACAGAATGTCGAAAGACAGGTCGTAACCGTCGTTCAAAAGCTCGAGAAATTTAAGATTACATAATAAGGTCGAGCTCGGATCAAACGCCTCGGGTAATCGACAGACTACAACATCGCGAGGTACGGGTGACAATTGTTGTAGCGTCTGTTTATAAGAGACTAGCCAAGGATATTCATTTAGGGCATCCGCTCTGGCTTTAGCTACAAGATATGAGCAAGAGGTGTTTTTATCGAGTGAAATTCACGATGGGATCTCCATATTTGCCCTCAGGCCCCAGCAGCCTCCGCGACGCGTCCAAGTCGCGTCGATGGACCGTGCACGTGAGTTCCCAAAATGGATGCTTATATAATAACACAGGCTACCAGTTGTCAGGCGCGGTCCCCTACAGACTAGGAATATCCACGCCGTGGCATATCTCCGTAGGCGAGCTCCGAGGACTGGCGGGGTAGGGCAAGTGCCGCAAATTCCGTAATGGGTACGTTGCCGGAAGGTACTGTACTATTTAATTCAATTCGTCGGTCACGCGTCACAGGCCCCCAAATCGACGAATAATTTCGCGCCTGTCACAGGTCACCGAGGCTGAGCGCGAACTTGTCAAAAAAAGTCACAAAATCGCGAAAAAAGCGCGTCCGCAATCAATTTTTTTCTTTGCTGACGCGCCCTGATGTTGGAATGGCCGCGGCGCTCACTCAGCTGCCATTTCTGACGTGATCGGAGAAACTCGACTTGTCCCGCTCCCACACGCACTCGCTCGATGTTAAAGCACTGCGAATCGGACTGGCAGCTCACAAAGCCTTCAGGGATCCGGAGAGACTCTGGGAGGGCCTCCATTGCGGCGACGACGACAAGCGGCGGTGCGCAAAAAAGGCTTACGGCAGCCGATTGATTTCGCGTCATTCTGATCCGCTCGCTCATGCACTGCGCCATAGAAACTTGCTGAGCGCACACCATTTCATTTATCTCGCCTCAGAATCAAGGCAGCTGAGCTTAGAGTAGAATTCTGGATGTCCTGGAGCAAAGCGCGAATTTTTTTTGTGTCACGGTCCGCAGGGGCAATCGACGAATATGAAAGTTCGTTGCTCGATGTCACGGGTCACAGGGCGCGCGAATTGAATTAAATAGTACAGTAGGAGTCCCACGACGGGCGCGGGCGGCTTGAATATACAACATCGCGAGGTACGAGTGACAATTGTTGTAGCGTCTGTTTATAAGAGACTAGCTTGAATACGGCATTCTTTGCCTGTATCACTTCCCAAGGTAAGTCGCCAGAGTAGAACTTCCCCTTCCCAATCCATTCGTCCGAAATAAATCGTTTTTCATCGTCGACCACGAGGGCGGCCATGCCGAGGTGTAGGATTTGAGAGCCCAGGGAGTGCGAAAAGTCGGCGAAAAAAGTATTTAGATTTATCTGGCTACGCCCTCTGAAAACTCCATAAGGAAGACGGAAAAACATATATAAAATGAGTTTTGCGAAGGTCGAACCCAGCAAAACAAAGATGAAGTTTACACAAGAGTCTTGCATAGCAAGCACAACCACTAGACTAGAGATCCATGGCAGATCGGTGCCCAAGACGATCTTGACAACAGGATTTTGTCCGAACTGGGGACCTAGGTAGGTGGCGTCGGACCCCTCATTTTTGTCCGGAACGGACCTAGGTTTGAGGCCCAAATGGCCGAAATTTTGTCCGGGCCCGGACCTGGCCTCTGAGGGTATAAACCGGGGTCCTGTCGTGGCCTTACTAGAGAATCCACTTTTAAGCCCGGTGTGAGAAATGGTCTCGATTCGCCCAGGAATTGAGATAGCCGGCGGGGTCGCGTATAAGAAACGGTGAATGATCTGTTGTTAAAGGGTCTTACTCACCGGTGTGTATTCAGTAGGTGCTGCGCCCAGGATCAAGCCATCGACACAGAGAGCAATCCTCCGAGTGCTGCTGAGCCGTTGACGCGCGCGCAACGCGCATATGTCGGGAGGAGTCTCGCCAGGGTGACGGCCCAAATGTGCGTCGGTTACATGCCTTGCTTTGCCTGGAATCATAGTGCACGTAGGCCGTGATCCTTCATTGATCATAATCATGTTGGCACGGGTCACCCGAAATTCAAATATGTCTCTAGGGAAGGGGAGCGCTCTTTAGTCCTTGATTCATGCGTTGTTCCTTATTGGGCGGCCGTGAGGAAAGCACACGTGAAGAGGGGCGGTCTTGTTAGGTCGTGCTCCGGTAGTGGGTGTCTGGCCAGTCGGATCTTAGTTAGATATACATACTCCTGCCGCCATTGCAAGGTTGCCCCGATGCACATGGGGCGCCTTGCTCGCTAGCGCCCAGACCGGATCAGCTGCAAATCGGCTGTCGCTTTCTGACACGAGAAATCTGCAGATCTCCTTCAGCCCTCTGATTCCGACATATGTACACATATCAACTCTGTGATTACTGTCGGTGACTAGCTACTTGGCCACCTACGCGTTTTCGGTCTTGTATAGAAGCCTAATAATGAGTTGGGAACATCTACCGGGCCTCTACATGAAAGCATGGGTCCTGAAAACACGTCTGGACTATTTGGCCAAATTTTGGTTCAGTTGTAATGGCTGGGTGAATTTTCTCCGGTCGCATCCTAAAAATAGCCATTTCTGGGTTAGTTGGCCACCCACCTCGGGACGGTGTAGTGCGTGCCAATGAGGTTTAAATGTGTCTAAAAGGGATCTGGAGGGATAGAGTGACTAATTTGAACCCGTAAACCATAGATCTGACCTATAGAATGGGTGGTAGTATTTCCCTCCGAAGAGGTGCGACATAGGCGAATTGGGAGCAATAATGTATACAGGTGTCATGCAAGAGATATCGGGTATGGGGACTCAAAATAAGAGGCAAATGTCTTCGTACGAAGGATGGTAACATACCTACATGCACAGTTTGGCTTTCCCATGCCGCCCTCCCCTGGAAAAAACTTGAGTGTTGGGACCACCGAGGGTGATGTGATGTATTGAACGACACTGAAGGGGACATTAAATAGATGAAATAATCGGATACCTTCAAAACGTGAGCTGAATTAGTTCCTGTGGATCAGTTTAAATCCTGGGCCCATAGGATAACAGAGTCATTTGATATCGGGCCCTCGAATTGCGATACTCGGCACGACATCGTAATCACTCGTGAGAGCTTAGCGAAAAGGTGACAACATTGAGCGGCCAGGCATTTATGTCTGGAAATGAGCCTGATATGAGGCAAGAAGAACGAGCCCCAGAACTCGTGGATTGACAAAGAATTGGGGGAGAAACGAGCGAGGCGGCCAACCCGGAGTTAAGAAATGATGTCATCACGTCTCGGCCCGCCATCAACCACGCCACAGCTTTGGATCAACTCATCAATCTGCGCCCAAATTTGGCACGCAGGGACGCCAGGGGTCGTACTCCCTCCCTTGAGCCCAAGTGTAGGGTGGGCTGAATTTAGTTGAGCATCAAGTTTAGTTTGGACAAGTCAAGGAGGTCTCTCACCCCCTTTCTTCCGGAGGCCTGGGGGACAGGCGACGTCTTCGAGTCTGGAAGCACGAATGTGCGCCGTCTACGGTGCGTAACTGAGCTCATGTAAATAAAGGTCAGCTGAAGCCCAGCTATGTTATAGGCCAACTGTATATTTCAACATCGCCTAATCCAAGACCCTCACAGGTACTGCATAAACTTTTGAGGTTGGCTGCATAGTAGGATGGGAGAGAATCTCCGACTCCAATGGGATGACAAAAATAACTGGGAGGTCCCACGAGCGCCGGATTGAACGAGTAAGGACCAAGACCGTTCGGCTTCGGCTTTCTCGTGGGACCTTTCCGACACATATAAATTGTCAATATAAGCTGGCGTAATTTTCAAGTCCAGATTGTGGACGGGAGGAAGTAGCCGAGGTAGCAACATTATCTGCATCCGAATTGGGCGGCCCGATCATTTCGCAACGAACCAGCTACACACTATTTCTTCAGGGCGTGGACTAAATTCGACCTTCTGAAATAGGGATCGCTCGTTCAGATGTGTTCCGGACTTAGAATTGAGCTCCCGGCTGATGCCATTACATGGCGGGCAGCGGCCATGTAATGGTCTGGCATCTAGATGTGGAGATGATATTTCCTGAGGACATGAATTAAGTCGCGCTGTTGGGACTCTTACCATCAGCGAGATGATGGGCATTTACAAAATGTACGATAGTAATCGGAGTAGACTACGACCTACGGAAGTGATGTCCCGGAGCACATCCGCCCGCCTACAAACCAAACGTTACTCGAAGACGCAAGGACTTGCTTGGCTGAGCTTCTCATGAGCTTCGCGGATAATATCTAGCCCATGCTGTGGGATGCCATGTGGACCGACTCCGGAGAAATCGTCCCATTGTTTCGACGCGAGAATTGGTCGCAACGCGGTCGACCAACAGCAGCGTTATGAATAAATTGAGATTGGCGACATCACGGAAAGTGGAAGCAGCACTTACCGCAAGGGTAGGATCGAGATACTGAAATTCCCGCAAGGACAACATCCCTGTAATGGTGGCGACTTTTTGAACGACTTCGCTGTGCTTGCGGCACGACTCGGGCTGGACGGGGGCAAATAGCGCGGGCAGTTCGACGAGGGCGCCGAGCGTCACGAGGACGCAACTTTTGAGAGCGAGTACCTGGACCCTGCGGATGAAGGACTCTAGGTGTTAATAATGTTTAGATGAGCGTAGATATTCTCGATCAGATTCGAGAAGCGCATAGACCACAGTGTTGAGGCGGAGTGCTCTATAGCGGAATAGCGTCAAGGACTACAGGTATATATCTCAAGAATGGCATCACATACCTCCTGGCCATCGACCCCAATCCGCGACCAGTTGGCGAGCATCGTAAAGGACTAGGACGTTCTTGGCACGCATGAAATTAGTTTCCGTGTCCGTCTGGTGGGTTGCCTGTGTATGTAGATCAGTAGAAGTTTACGAGGAAGTAAATGAACCCTGCCGCCAGCTGTCGGAACTTCGCCCAAATGGAAGGATCGAGCATCGGCGGGAGCTTCAGGACCAAACACACTCCGAATTCCGACCACATCATTCCAGAAAAGGCAGACCGCGCCTCTTGCGCTGAGGCTCTAGGAAGATGACGAAGAGGGCAACTGGAGCACACGAGACGGTGGAGTGGTATCATCCAATCCCAGGTCGCCAAATTCCGCAGAACGATATCTCCCAGGTGGTTAAAGAGCCGCGCAAACGTGGCGGTGTCCCCTTTCGTTCCGTAGTAGAGCGCGAAAAGGCTGTAAACTTGCATTGTGGTAACGGGATCATGGGTGTGCGGGCTTCGTCGCAGAACCTCGGAAGCATGCATGCCTGCATTGCCTCGCCCACTGTCTGGCCCTCCAAGTACAACCACGTTTCGGAGGGCAGGTGGCTCTCCATGAGATATCCCAGGAGTTGGCAGACGTTCACGAGCCGGGAGTGGACGCGCAACCCTGATGTGTCGGCCCGCGATAACGCGTCACGCTTCTGCGCCGGGATATCCAACCCGTAGCTCCAGGCGTGGTCGAGGAAGAGGTTGCGCATAAGCATGAATCAGTCGGGAGAAGTTATACTAGCGCGAAAAGACGCACACTGCGAATAGTTCAGCCTCTCGGTCCACAATTGAATCTTGAGGCAACGCGGTGGAGCCTTGAATGAGATCCCCAAGCGCTGGTAACGAGGGAAATATGATCACGTCGCCGGCGGTGGATGGCATGATACCGAGAGGCCCATGACACCGATGAATTGGCCAATGACGCCGACCCCGGCACGGAAATGTAAGCATCGGGGAGGGTGGGGATGTTGTCAGTGGAGTCCCGGCGCAGTTTTTGCGGTGCTGAATATGACGATCCAGACCCCGAGGATGCATTGGTCGAGTGAGAAAAATCCGTGCTCGCTCCGTGGGTACCCCTCTCCACGGGTGTAGATTTACCGCTTAGGGCCTGGCCTCGGTATTCACATTCGTCAGGGTGCAAGATGTCTCTGCACGTCTGGCACGGCAATTTCCCATCGCATCGCTAGGATCATGGTTGGCATTGGAAAGTGTAACGGGTGATAAGACCCACCCTCTTTCTTCGTCTATGAATGCGCCTCGCATCTCGGCGCCAGAAAAAAAAGCGATTAATGGGACGTGCTCACCGACATAAGGAACAAGCACCGGCTTTGGGAAGTCCCAACTGAAGTTGGCTGACATATAGGTGCACACCCCCAGTTGTAATCACCGTGGAGCAGGGCCTCAACTTGTCTTCCATCTGTCATATTCCAGGAAAGCCGGTATATTTGTTAGCAATCCTCGCATCAAAAACAAGTAGAGGGAACGACTGGAACCAATAACCGTGTTTCACGAATCTTACTTACCGGCGCGTATGCAGGTGGCGCTGCGCCCAGGATCAATCCGATCAACGCAGAAAACGATCCTCCGAGAATGTTTCTGAGCCGCTGGCTCGCGTACGACCGGCGTACGTAGGTCGGAAGGGGTCCAGCCGATGCCCAAGCGTGTCCAGATGCTTTGTTGTTCTGGCGCGTGGGGTATATATATACCTTGGTGGAGTGAATCGCGAGTCTGGCCGAGAGTAATTGCTGAACCTTTAGGTTGGCTACCCAGGAGAAGATGGATTTCGGCCTGATTTTTGCTACATGTACAAACAAATCTAGTCACACAACATTGGTCATTCCGAAAATAAAATGGAAAGAAAATAGGGCAAGACATAGAAATAAATCAAAATGCAAGAGTATGTTTTTCAGCTTCTTACTGGTCTGATTCCTCGTGTGCGAGCCCATTTCATCCCCTGGAACCAAAGAGATTCTCTGAGTTCAGTTTTCTGTTATTAGTCATTTCTGCTTTGTGTTCGGTGCAGTATCCGTTGAACTTCGGCCGCGGAGAACATTAATCCCCGGGATCAATCACCACATCCTGATCTTGCCACACGAAGACTCGTGGCAACGCACCGCTAATTTCAAACTCCGACGCAAGCACATTCGATGGTAGGCCGGTTTTCCTCCCTCTGTAGGCACTTTGGCACAAAATTTTTGCAGGGTGAAACGATGGCATAGCATGACTAGTCAAAATGATTATTGCGGATTTTTCAGTTCTGGTTCAGATGTATCTCAACTGCTCAACTCGGACCACAAATCCCTTCAAATTTCTGGCATCTGAAGAGATATAAAAATTCGGCAGCAATCATTCGGTTCTAAAATATTTATACAGTATATCTTCTGCAAAATCCTGTACCAGCACTCTTCGTAGAGGCAGGAAATTCTAGGAGGAGGGGCAGAGTGCAGTCGTCCTAAGTCTTATATGCACCAACTTTCAAGCCTCAACTTCAGCGCCATACAAGACCTTAGGAATGTATATAACATTAGAGGGCCAAAAGTCAGCTCTCTGATTGTATAGAACGGTGTTCTGAGCAAAGAGAGGTGGAAATAGGGGGGAATTTCCAAATGCGGCAATACCGGTTTTCACATCACTGATTTCCGGCAGGGTTGCCGACCACCACCTGAGGCTTCGGAAGAGTCTTTGCTTCAACTTTGCTTCCTCCTCCATGTCCTCCCTGGCTACCTTCCAGAGGCCGAGAGTGCCATCATACTCTGTCATAACAATGTCACAGCAATTGTGCACCTGCACATCAAGGACCTGGTGAGGTTGGTCTGGATCAAAGTAGACGCAGCATCCATAGATTGAAAGTAGACACGAGTCGGTTAATTTACAGGTTTTTGGGAGAAAAGTTAACCCCCCATGTTTTACAAATATTTTGCTTTCAGAATGTGTGAAATCCAGCTTTCCTTTTTTGGCCGTAGTTGCATATCACAATTTAAAGCGGCCTTATCTAAGCGCCTTTGGTGCCTATCCAACCCAATTGTTTTGGATCATAGAATTTACTCTTAAAATTGAATCTAAAGGTTCAGCGCCCGCCTCGAAGAGGCCCAATCCCAAGTCATGAATACAGTTCCGTCAAGATGCCCGACCACGTTCGTTCCGAATTCTAATAGCAAGATCAGCGGAAATCCGATCCGGTATACTGACGAAGATCGTGATCGGACGTTGGAAGTGTTTGTGTTGAAATAAGCTCAGAAGGGTGTAGCGTTGCAAGAGGATTTATTCCTTTGCAAACCAGTGAAGTGGTACTAACTAATTACAAGGTATTTATACTGTAGATATATACTAGAAGGTTCTGTGTAACTGAGTAATCCAGCGTCGGGGTGAGTAAGTCTAACCTCGGGCTGAGTAAGGTTACCGGGCGGATCATCAATCCCATCAGTGATGGTGGCTGATATCGGCTTGATATTCCAACAGGAAGTCGGTCTCACAACGACGTGCGCATCACGTCAGATGGGCGCTGTTCTTGAATCGCGGAGCAGTCCGCTGTTTTTAACGCACTGCCCACCTTCGTCGTTTGTGTCACTCCCTTGCATGGGAGATCTGGACTGGACTTCTAAACTCCTGGTCGAAATCCTGGTGCGTATCTATGATTTTTTCATGCCCTTCTGTTGGACTTCTTCTCAGACGCATCTGCAACGATATATGCTCAGCAGGCCTGCCTGCGGATCATTGTGAATCATAAATGTGTGCATGCTCGTTGATCCGCGATTACGCGTAAGGTCATTGCCGTGCGGTTCACAGCCGAATGACTCAGGGATCAACCATCAACCAACAGCCATGTTGCAGGTGCATCGCGGAACGTTCCGCGGACCGGGTTGGTCTCATCCTTGGCATTTGCACCCATTTAAGGAGCACGACGTTGGGTCTGCATCCCATTCTCTTTCTTTACCCTCTTTTCCAAATTTCTTTCAACTCTTCTATTTTTTCGCTTTATTTTTCTCCATGATCTTTGCGTCGATCGCATTCGTCCTCATCTCTATCTCCGGAATGGCCGTCCGCAGCGTGCCTGTAGTGAGTGGCGCATTCACCTTCACTAAATCGATGACAAATTATACATCGCGCATAGGGCTCAATCCACCCGCGCCAGGCTTCAATAGACTCGCGGCCCCATGCGTGCACAGGCGCCAAGGGGACCGGCATCTGTTTCCCGCTGCTTGCCTCTGGCGCCACCCAGGACGAAGGGGAATGCAACAACATCGTCGGTATCAAGTCTCTGGTCTTCCCTGACATCAACGAGGAGTGCATTGGTTTTACGTACGTCCTTTTCGCAGGAATGACAAGGCGCCCACTAATCGAAGGTATCCAGGTCCCCTGATTGCCAGCTTGACGGGATTCCGCCGCGGGAATTCTTCAATATCAATTCTGACGACCTTCCGGCGGACGTCAAGAGTTTGAGCTGCACCTAAGTGGCTGTGAGACTTGTCAGCAGTGAACTCGAAATAATTAAATGGTTTTGACTCCGCCGAGGATGGTCTGAAGTCCTGATGATGAGAACTGACGCGGGGGGTGCATAATCGGGACTCGTCAGTTAAACGTTGGTCAGCGAGAGCAGCTCCGGAGAAGATCTTGAATGGTGCATAATGAAACATCACGAGTAACATTAACGGGAGAAAAACAACAGTTCAAGACCGATGTATTAGTCGACATCTATCCTACGAATGGGATGGACTGGCGTCGAGGTGGCCATATAATGAGGACGCGGCGAGGAACAAAATCAGTGCCAATTGCATAGACATGATAATTTGCCACCGCCAGGAGGGTGTTGGCATTTCAACCTCGTTACTGTTGCTCGCGGAGAACTCCTCATCGACGAAACTGTTATCGTCTGTGTCCACTGTCCCCAATATGGCGTTAAGAAAATCAGACACAATGAGCAGATCATCTCACCATTGGAACTCCGGGCATCCAGTTTGGAGGTGAACCGGAAGAGCGGATACCCCAGGTGGCGGGCGACGTCGTGAGTCCAAGGATCCAATCCTTTACCATGGTGGAACTGGTCGAGTCCATCGTAGATCTCGTGGTCCCAGCACACTCCATGGACCAACATGAAGATGTGGATGGGCAGAAATCCAAGTTGCTCCGTCTCATCCGCACTGAGCCGCTCGGCGCACGATGGGTCGAGGGACCAGTGAGCCGGGCACTCTGGCATTTGAACCCCTGTGCTAATATCGGGCCCAGACCGAAGGTCCTCCAAGGGACAGAGAAAGAGATAACCCGGCAGGGTGGACGCCCCTGGCCCGCATATCGTGAAATCATATTATAGAGTGATGGGGGGTAGATTCATGAGCGGCGTGCTTACAATAATCGTCGTTGTTGGGGATGATATCGAGGCCCCAGAAGACATGATTGGCCTGGGCCAGCCCTGGTCCAGAGTGATGACGTTCGGGGCTGAACAAACGACTATATCGATTCACAGCTTCGCACGAGTTCACTCTTCGATTATCGAGATGATCGGTCAGACTTATGGTGAAGAAAAACTAAAACACACCTCGTCCACCCATTTTCTAGGATTAAGTGGTTATAGTTGTAATGTATGAAAATGTCTGGGTTGCAGATGTCTGTTTCGCTGACTATATATGAGATCAACGCAGAGACGGCCGTTTGAAGGTCTTATCCAAGTCGTATATTGTAAGAACGGCTGTACCAGCTTCTCAGATGGCGTAATCGACAAAAGATTTCACTCACGAGCGCTGTGCCAGTCACGGAATAGATATAGTCCGAGGCGTCCTGTCCTTCTTTCAAAAAATGGGATAGATACGAAAAGGTCCTTACCCTGAATTCTTCGTCCGGAGAGGCAATCAGGATCCGAAAATGAATATTTTGGGGTGGGTACATACAATATACCCCCAGAAATACACGGTGGAGAGCGGGGAAATTTTGTACTTATTGAGTATTTGTCTCGCAGGGATCAATTCTAAGGCAGTCGGTAAAAACCATCCAGGACGTGAGGAGGATTCCAAACCATCACGAAAGACCGCAGCGTGTACGCCGGAAGCAATCGCTGTACCATACAGCTGTGGAAAGTTCGGATGCCCGAGCCTCAGATATATCAGAACACAAAGGGACGAACGGAGACAACATACCGAAGCCACGAATGTCTTTGAATATCTCGCCTTCATTTCTGGCCAGATGCCAATTAACATAATCGAGTGCAGGGCAAAAACGGACCCACCGCTTCGACATTATCCCCCTAGTACAAAGCTGTGCTCATCTTCGACTTGCAACCGTGAATTCTCGCACAGTAGACCAGTCGGATACTGCCCCGTCGCTCTCCGCAATGCGCCACATCAGATCCACGGCGTAGGAGGATCTCGTTGCGTAGATCCAAGTCCCCCATAGGAATCTCTCGAAAGTCTGTCCGTTCATACTCAGTATCTTTGCAGAACACAGTGATATCTCTCTGACCGGGAGGGCTGGTGGAAGAGCCATGGTTATTCGTGACATTAGTGAAATGGTCACCCGCAAGGACGCAGTGCGGCGCGTTGGGGAAAAAGGCGCCAATGTAGATTGGATGATACAGCTTCCGTATCGAGGAGGTTAGCACCGAGAACTGAGCAAGGGGGAATCGGGATTCGAAAAACGGATATAGGGTCGAAAAAAACTTTTCGACCATCGCCCAGACCCCCCCTCCCCCCTATATAAGGAAGGAGGTTCCCACCCCTAGCGGCGAGCCGCGCTTCCGAGTCATGTGCGGGCTCACAGCCACCACATTGACAGCTCCCAAATCCAAACCAAAGATGTTGCGGCCCATCTCTGTGGACTCTACTGTGACTACGAAGGCCTTTGAGGTACACATTACATCCATACCACCCCTCATACAAGTAAATTATATTTTCGGAGCTCCAAACCTTGAATTTCAATGTTGACTGAGGGTCTCCGGAGTGCCACTTTGACCACATCTCTGACCCACTCACACATACATTAAATAGTATATAAATCTGGTGTTCTCCCCATATATATTGTGAGCATGTTTTTAGCTGCTGTTTGTCCACCCTTAGAGGAAACCAGGACACAATGTTCGCGCCAATTGATGGTGTGAAGCATGATCCGCTGTCCAAATCGGGACACACACACCATATTTGACTTCTGAGACCCAGAATTCATTCTCCTGACATCCTGTGGTGCTTCAGGAGGTATTTATTGCAATTTTGGAACTCCCTCATACTACATGATAAAAGTTTTTTTCAGCCCTCCTCGGGACCCCCCCCCCCTATATCCGAAATTTTAATCCCAAGTCCCCCTTGTAACTGAGCACAAGGAGCAGCGTAGCCGGCATCTCGGCCATCTTGGAGCGCAGCACAACCACCTGCCGAGTCGGCATTTAATAATTTATATATTTTTTGGCAAATCGTCTTTAATCTTGGAGTAAATTCAGGTCCCGATGGACAGGTCCCACTAAATATCCATCCATCGATCCACGGATGTGGTCCGAGCGATTAATGGACCCACTTTCAGCGCAGAGTTGCTGGAGCTGAACATGCTTCTTTCCAGTAACTTCTCGCAGGAGACGCCAGAGAAACAGATATCAGAGAGTCACCGCACATGTAAGGCTCCTAGAGGACATGAACACGTGTAAACTCGGGGAATTAATTTTCTACGTCTCTGTGAACTCCGAACTATATGATATCCTTGATCACAAAGGCCTCCCGCACGCGTATTCGTGCAACCAGGATAAAGCCAGGAACAGGATGAGCGCGGCCTTCAGAAATATTAATATCTCCCAATGTCCTGCAATTGTCTCGGGCTCTTGATCGCCAGTTTCCGGAGATGTCGGGTCGAGTGCTAGAAAATGAAACTCAGGTTGCCGGAATTCTTCTCCCTGATCACTGGGTTCATCTACGGTTGCCTCCGGTGTATTTTCGTCGCTTTCGACTTCCCCATTGCTGGCGTCCCGGTCAGGATCATCCACTTTGGAGGCATTAGTACCACGGAAGCGGAAGCAATTTTCTCCTCACCATACGCAAATGGAATATCCTGGCCACTAGACAGTTGATAGAGTGGATGACCAAGATGTCGGGCGACGTCCTGACTTTCCGGATCGAAGCCCTTGGCGCGGTGAAATTGTCGGACTCCTTCATAAACTGTCGCATCCCAGAACTCTCCCCAGGTCTTCATTGTCAACTCGATAGCGGGAAATCCCAGCTCGCTCGCCTCTTGCGTGCTGAGCCGTTCAGTTCCGGAAGGGTCAAGGGCCCAATAAGCTGGACTCTCTGGCAGTCGGAACGAAGATGGACCAGAGTGAAGATTGTTTGTTGGGCAGACGAACAGGTATCCTTCGGGAGGGTTCTGCGGAGTGGCAGAAACTACAAGGCAAAATCTCAGGTGGTTCACGAACACTGCTGGCCGAGGTTATCTCGTGAACGACGGATTGTTTTAAGACGTACAATAGTCTTCGTAGCCTGATGTGGTGCGGAGACGATTGAAGATGTGATTCGCCTGACCGAGCCAAGCGTCTCCGTCGATGGAGAGGTGATTGTGGATACGGATACCAAAAATGTCGTGGGACTTGTACCTTAGGTGTTGTAACTTGCCGTAAATTTCTTTGTATGAGTCGGATAGGAATGAAGTACCGTGTCCAGCCATCTATAATGCTTTTCTCTAGCACATCTCCGTAGATTTTCCAACCCGAGAGATTGTCCTCCACATTGGGTAGGAACGCAATTTCAGCATAGTTATCCGGTTGAGCACTCGGGGAGCGAAATATGATTGATCCCAGTCTCCATGTTGGCCGCATGAAAGCCGAAAGGTCCCGCCAATTTGGTAGATGCATGGAACAGATTTGGTGATACTGTCCCAGTGTCAGAGACGAAGTGACAATGGTCTCCGGATTCAGTCCATTAAATGTCGCCAAGCTATCAGGTGGCGAAGTTTTCCTGGTTAGGTTCGGGGAGTAAAAATGAATGTAGGTGGAAGAAAGGTCAGAGGGACTGGGCATGAGATCTGCGCAGAGCCGGCCAGTGGAGCGACGGATCCAAAATTTAGAGCCGCTGATCCATCGGTGGCTCCCCGGCGTTCGGAATTCTGCCCAAAGGTAATCACTCGCGTCCTGGACCGAAGTCAATAGACAGTTTGCGCAAAAGCCATTGGAGCCATAACATGGCTTATTTGGCGTGCGCGCACAAATGGCAAAATATGACGTCAATGGCCAGTGGGGCCATTGGCCTGGCATTTTGGGGCGGGTGGAGCCATTAGTTGCGCACACCAAATAAGCAACTGATTGGCTCCAATGGCTGGTGCGCAAGCTGTCTAATGTCATGGCCGATCGAGTGAGCTGTGCTCACCTCAAGCTCGGAGCTCTATCGGCGCTTCAGTATCGGGTGAATAGCATAAAAGAAGGGCGTACACAGTTGGCATAGATATACGCCGTGACAAAATGTGAATGACGATAGAGGTCCACAAAATCTTGGAAGAGGATCAGTTCTGATTAAACCGTCAACCGTCAGGGCTTTGAGTTGTGTGTCAATGATCGTAGGTCGAACCGTCATAGAAAACAGTGGCGTGCATTCCACATGAGCTCGCTGCTCCATAAATCTGTACAAAATTGGGATGGCTGGGTGGATGATTGAGTACTGACCGCGTCTTTCTAAAGTTTCGAGCTCACCGAAGGTATGAATATTTCGAGATACCCTGGCGCCATTCCTATGGCTGGTGATTTAGAGGCGGGCGGGAAAAGAAACATGATGACCCACCTCCTCCGCGTTGTCTCCCTGGTATAATGCAACGGTCATACCCGCCTCTCAGCTATTGATTCTGGCGGTGTACATCCGCCGAACACCCCCTCGTCGACCTCGACGATCTACGACACCTATTCCATCGTCAAGTCGTATTTCGCGCCGCAGATCGATGTCTCCCAGAGGGATCATTCGGAAGTCTATCGCAGTGTGAATATGCATACAGATCGCAAGATAACAACGCTGTACCATGAGGCAGAGGTGGATGAATTCGTGAATATGCCCCCCTCGACGCACAACTTCTGCGAGCTGGGGAAAAAGGCGCCCGCGTATCTAGATTAAGCGCCGTAAGATACGTATCACCGGCTTCGATGAGGGTGGGCAGCTGTGGATAGTCGGACTCACGACGTCGAGCCGCCATTTATGGTCGATTCAGAGATAAATTCGCCATCCAAGTGAGGGCGATCGTCCATGGGTACGTAGTGGAGGAACAGAACAGAAGATACTTAGGCGCCGGAGGCTGTAGTACTTGCGGAGGCGGTGCTGGTGAGAAAATCGGGGGATCAATTGTGCTCGCAGCGTTTTGGGGTGGGAGTATATCTCGGACTCCTTGGAGCTTCCCAGGTTGTGACAGGTCCCCATTGGCATGAGCAGTCCATCTATCCATGCCGACATTTGGACGCAAAGACTCTGTGAACCTTGGATATTGCCCACTCGACGTCCGACTCGAGATCATGCATCCAGTTCCGTGGCTGTGTCAGTCGATATCAATCGTCGAGCTCCGCATCCAGATATTAGGGGCACCCCACGCGATGGACTGCACAACCTGTGTTCGTGTGCGGAAGGGGTCATTGGATGATAAAGAGAAATTCTGAGTCCAAGAGAGAGGGAAATCATATAAACTTGATTATTGCCGCTCCGCATCAAGCCTCCAGCGGATGCGCGACCAACTTGGTCCCACTAACCGTGCCCTTCTGTAACCGCTCCAGCCCACCCACAATCCCCCCAAGCCCACCAGGCAGATCCTCCAGCCTGTTCGGCTAAAGTGACACCGCACGCATCAGCCACCTCATTCAGTCGACGAAGTTTGGAGACGTACCACAATGAGCCCGTCGGCCACCAAGCCCGGGAGGCTCGCCCAGAGGAGGCGCCCGAACTCGCGCGGCCCCGGGGGGTGGGGAGTCCCCAGCACGTTTAGGAAGTGCTTGTCCGGAGTGATTTCTGTGACGGTGTTCATGTCTACGGTGACGAGCGTCCCGCCGGGCGCCATGAGGTCGTAGCCGGCCTGCAGCGCCTCCGCGGAGCCCAGTGTATCGAAGACGGTTTTTACGTCGTCGCCGGCGGTGGAGGTCAGCGCTTGAAAGACGGCGCTGAGGGCGGGGGCGGTGAGCGGGGTGTCGGCGCGATCGATTACGTGCGTGGCGCCGAGGGAGGTGAGGTGTGCGGCATGGCGCGCGGAGGCGTAGGCGACGATCGGCGAGAAGCCAGAGAGCTTGAGGAGTTGGATGGCTAGCAGTGTCCGTCGTTAAATGTGGTCGGATTATTACAGGTGGGGATGCGCACCGTATTGTCCGACAGAGGTGCTTCCGCCAATAACCAACGCGGGCCCAGTGTGGTGTGGCTTCCTATCGAAAGGTGGTTCGTGGTTTGCACCGAAGGGCTTGGGCGCGAAGAGGCCGATGGCGGCGCAGGTGAAGGCCACAGGGATCGTAGCAGCCTGTGAGTACGTGATATCGGCGGGGATCTATTCCGGCGCGATTAGCAGACCAGGGGGACAGACGATGGAGTACGAGCCTTTCCAGCGATATCAGCAGGAATCAAGGTGTATTGCTGGAATCCTCCGAATTCTCCATTGTTGAACGGGCCCTGGAAGAACCTACATACTTTATAGTCAGCACTAACCCTCCTCGAGACGAACGAAACTCACACGCGATCGCCCTTCTGGAATCCCTCCACGCCCTCGCCGATGCTTTCGACCTCCCCCGCAATATCCGTCCCGAGAACCGCTGGGTAGTCCTTCATATAGGCGCCATACACTTGTATTTTCCAGTCGACCGGATTGAGGCCCGCCGCGTGGATTTTGACAAGGAGGTCCCCTGCGCCGGGAGTGGGAATGGGGCGCGTGCCGAGGACGAACGGGCCTTGCTTCGATTCGATGATGAGGGCCTTTTGGGTGTCGGTCATGGTTCAAGTGAGAGTTGCGGAATGTGGTGCGAGCTTTCCGCGTTCTAATCCGCTGACATCGGCGCCGTTCTTGGATCGCGGGGCGGTCCGCTTCCCGATTGGGCTCGATCACCTAATCATCTTCTTTAAACTCCGCTTGACCTCCCGCTTGGCGTGGCCCGATTTCTCCCCTTCGATCCTTCCGGTCAGGTCACCGCCGCTTACCAGCGCTTAACCTCCACTCAACGCCCATCCGCTTATGGTAAGTGGTTCAAATATTGCAAGTTGGCTCAAATATTATTCTCTGGTCCCAAAGGAAATGCAAACGTAAACAAATCTACAGAGGCTTGATAGTTGGATCGCGGCGGCGAACTTCAGTGAAACTAATGATCAGAACTGTCCAGCCACATCAAGTACTCGATTGCTGTGTCTTAACATTGCGTATCTGTTTTTCCTCCCCTCAACGTTACGAAGTCTTGATATCTCCCCAAGTTAAAGCCTGCCGCCTGGTAAACCGCAGGTCTGAAGCTGATCTCTTCCTTAAAGCACTAGTACCGAGCTGCAGTTAATCCACTCCGGCCAGTTGGATCCTACGATCGCATACAATCGCACTGGCATTGGCACAAGAAGTCGGATTCAATTGGCTTGACCTTGTACTAGGACTATTGTTGAACCGTTGAACTAGGCCTGATCATATTCACAGGCTCGACTTCGTGATCTCGACTCGCCACTGCGTGAGGCAAGAGGTTACAGGATTCCTTTTACCATCGTCTCAGCAGCCCGATATTCATCAAGATGTGTTGGGTCCCACCATACCATTTTCGTCCGATACCCTCCCCCCGTTCACACTTCCAGCCCTTGGATTTGAAGCATTCTCAGGGCTCCGCTCTCTGCCTCTCCATTCTCATCTAGTTTGTCCATAGTTCACTGATTTACGCTACCGCCCCGGATTTTTTTTCCAATTCCCGTCTCCCCCCGTGGTCACTTGAGCGTTTCAACGTGAGCTTTGACGCGTATTTCATTTAATTTTTCATGTTTGCACAGTTTGGGTTCCTAATTGAGCGTGGGCGCTTGCCTTCGATGTGACAATTATTTTGCCCCGGTCCTCGACTCGAAACGCAACTGTGACTTATATGCTCACCACGATTCAACATTCTCACGCGCATTTCTACAGAGCCCTCTCACAGTTCTCAGTGGCGCAAGGCCAATCGTATCACGAAAGAAGGTCTCCTTTCGCAAGGCAAAGGAAGAGGGACGTACCGATACACCGTGGCAGCCTCAGCGATACGATAGTGTGGCGGCAGGCAATCTTGGCAATTTCCACGCCAGGACAAATCTGGGTTGACTTCCTCGGCAGCGCGAGGCCGCAACAATAGTAACCTGGCGACGCGCTGTGAGACAATGTAGACAGCTAGGTATGCGCAGTCACGCACGATGTATCCCCCGGTGTACGCTGCATTCCGCGTCAGCTTTGCTACTAATACTCCATGTGGGCGGAAGATGGGAAGGAGAGGCCCGGTCGAGTGCGAGCGCCAGTGCAAGCACGCTTGCGGTGAGAGTGCGCAAGAATGAAGAGCGTACAGCCGCCGCGTCAATATTAATTGCATCAGCTCGGATCAACAGCTGCGCGGCGCCGTGACACAGACTGCTTCAGAGCACTTTGGCTGGTGTACATATATGTGCAATAAATAAATATTACATGACACAGGAAGGACATAGATGGTATGGGCCTGTGCCCTGTGGACCTCAACGTGGTCACCCAATGGGTGACCTGGCCGCTTTTTAAGCCGAGCGGTCGATGCCAAGAGAGTAATTACGGAAGAATCTGCGCTCCTCGACCTGCGCGTCGCAGAGACCGCAAAAAAACAATATGGTGGTTCTCTGCAAGAGCTGCCTTCTGCATTGAGATGTTGACCTCCTCAGGCTCCTGGCGCCGAATTCGGCCGAGCGCCGATGCGACGGGGTTCCGCGGTGTTTTCCTCACACTAGACCTCAACTGGATCTCTCCTCTCATTCTTACCGCGTCAGTCCGCTCAAATTCTCTGGTTCTACGCATGTTTCGTGCACCGGGGCCCAACCGGCGCAGCGGCTGTTAGTAATTCTCTTTGAAAGTGGTCTGGTTCTGGTTTCTTCTGAGTCTTAACAAGACTCATCCCCTCCGCGTTTTAAGCTGGTTGGTTTGTCGATTTTCCCTTTTCGGGGGGCCTCTCCAATTGCTTCAATCTGACAGATCCATTGCCCACCTCACTTGAACTGCAAATTTCACTCTCCTGGGGGAATCTCTCACTTGCTGTGTCGAGTGTCCCAACAATCTCGAATTCTTGGTAGACTGGGGCATCTTCTTGCGACATCACCGTTAGGTTTCTACGTTTCGGCGTTTCAAGGTGGTTGGATCAGCCCATTGTCCCTCCTTGGATTCCCCCGGTCGCTGTAGTCCTCCCGCTTCGTTCTATATCTATTCCTTTCTGTGCAGATCACCTGCCATGACATGCGGCGCAGCATGTTTCATTCGCAGCTGAGGACTTTCCTGGCGGCTTGACCGTGGGAATCTGAGTTACGTGCGTGTTTCAAGAGTTCGGTCACTTGGTCTTACATAATTCAAGCCTTTCAGGCTTCCAGCGGATGCGCGACCAATTTGGTCCCACTGACTTCGCCCTTCTGCAACCTCTCCAGTCCACCCACAATCCCCCCCAGTCCACCAGGCAGATCCTCCAGTCTGTTCGGCTACACCGTACGCACGCATCAGCCGCCACCCATTCAGCCAAGAAAGTTAAGAGACGTACCACAATGAGCCCGTCGGCCACCAAGCCCGGGAGATTCGCCCAGAGAAGGCGCCCGAACTCGCGTGGTCCCGGGGGGTGGGAGGTCCCCAGCATGCTGAGGATTTGCTTGTCCGAAGTCGTACCCGTGACCTTGCTCTGATCCGCGGTGAATAGCGTGCCGCCGGGCGCCATGAGGTCGTAGCCGGCCTGCTGCGCCTCCGCGGAGCACACAGCGTCGAAAATGGTCTTGACGTTGTCGGGGGCGGTGAAGGTGAGCGCTTGGAAAGCGGCGCTGAGGGCCGGCGCAGTGAGCGGGGTGTCGGAGCGGTCGATAACGTGCGTGGCTCCCAAGGAGGTCAGGTACGCGGCGTGGCGGGCGGAGGCGTAGGCGACGATCGGCGAGAAGCCAGAGAGCTTGAGGAGTTGTATGGCTAGCAGCGTCCGTCGTTAAATGTGGTCGGATTATTACAGGTGGGGATGCGCACCGTATTGTCCGACAGAGGCGCTCCCGCCAATAACCAACGCGGGCCCAGTGTGGTGTGGCTTCCTATCGAAAGGGGGCTCGAGGCCTGCACCGAAGGGCTTGGGCGCAAAGAGGCCGATGGCAACGCAGGTAAAGGTTACGGGAATAGTAGCGGCTTGGGAGTAGGTAATATTAGCGGGTATCTATTCCCGCGCGATCAGCGAAATCGCAAGAGAGAGGAGGTACGCACCTTTCCGGCAATATCAGCAGCAATCAGGGTATACTGCTGGAATCCTCCGAATTCCCCATTGTTGAACGGGCCCTGGAAGAACCTAGATATATACATACTCAGCACTAACCTTCCCCGAGTTGAACGAGACTCACACGCGATCGCCCTTCTGGAAACCCTCCACGCCCTCGCCAACGCTTTCGATCTCCCCAGCAATATCCGTCCCGAGAACCGCTGGGTAGTCGCTGACAGCGAAGCCGTACGCTTGGATCTTCCAATCGACCGGGTTGAGGCCCGCCGCGTGGATTTTGACAAGGAGGTCCCCTGCGCCGGGAGTGGGGATGGGACGCGTGCCGAGGACGAACGGGCCTTGCTTCGATTCGAGGAGGAGGGCCTTCTGGGTGTCGGTCATGGTGAAAGTGAGAAGTGGGAGGAGCGTCAGCGGAAGTTATGGATATGGGCACCCCACTCCCACACGTATCTGTGCTGAGTAATTTCTTTTAAAAAAAACACGAGCATGTGATTGCGCCAATGGTTTAATCCCGGCTCCCGGGCGCCGAGTTAAACATCGCTTCTCTTGTCCTGGACTCCTGGCAGGAAGTGCTTTACCCAGAAATTACCTGGGAACCTCCACAGTACTCTCCAGCACTAGTGCAGCGCTCAGAGCGGAACAGTGTGTCCGCATCTCGTAGTCAGAGGTGGCCGCGGTGCGCCCACGGTATTCTACCTGGGTGAGCCTACTTCAGCCTACGTGAGCTTACGTTGGCCTACCGGCGTAGGCACACGTAGGCCCACGTCGATCAACTGTCCCTCCCTCGAGGTAAGTCATATCAATATTTCTACGGCTGCGTCTACGCCCTAAGATAAGAAATAAAGCTGCTCGAAGGCCGTTTCCTGCCAAATAGCGATACAGTCAATCCACGGACCTTGCATTTCCCGCGGTCCTTGCACGAGATTTTATTTCTGAGCCAAGAGTCCATATTTTTGCTGGTTTCTTTGACATACCTCTCTCCCTACGATATGACGTTGCTTGCCACATTTCTTTCGAGATTTGAGGTTGCTTCGGAATTGGGGAATATGTGGTGCAATGGCCAGAACTGCATTGCCGACAACCGGGCCTTGAGGGTTGGGCTGATTTGACTGGGAAAATTGACCAGGATGGGATTTAGCATCATAGGAAAATAACACTGAAAATTTGAGCCCAACAACTGCTCGGGTCGTGCGGAATTACGACGAGAAAGCTGCGCGTCCACGTGATGTTGATGCCCGCACAAACAAAGCGTGGGCCTACACCAGCTCGGTTTTGCAACGAGGGTGCCGGGACGAACGAGGCCGCGGGTGGGGAAGTCGCTGGGGCAGGATGCGGGGATGTAGAGATGTCGTCTGGGGATGATTCATCAGAAAGTTCTGACTCAAAGCCGGAGCTTGAGTCGGAGGAGGAGATGTGAAGGAAATCGAGCAGCAGATAAGGCAATCCATGCATAGCTAGATGAATCGAGGCCTAAAATGTTGAAAACCATCGAAATTTCTGTGTACCGAGGTCGTGCGTGGCTCGTTTGCGCAAAAATGCAAGGACCGATTAAGACCGAAAATCCGGCCTGTGCCGATTCGGCTAAAAAGTGTAAAACTCAAGGAATTCTTTCAAACTTTTTTGTAGGGTCATAGTCTACACGTCTCTCCACACCATCTAGGTACTTTAATTCATCCTAAAAGCTCAATTTTACTGCGAGAAAGGCGGATTTCTAAAAGCTCATGCAAGGTCCGTGGATTGACTATAGATCTAGTGAGGTCATTAGCAATTGCGCACGCGACATTAAAGAACGGATAATATGCAACTCCTCTGATGCTTACTGATTCTCCTCTTTTTTTCACGGCCTTTCACTGTGTTCCGACGTCACCTAAACTCAGTCAGCCTGGATGGGTTTAGCTATGTTCAGGTCAGTGTAGATGACTAGACAGGGCCTTTTATACGCCTAAACAGAGCTCTGTCAAGCATATTGTGCATCTGCATGAGGTGAGTCTTGTGAGCTAAACACACATCAGTCTGGGTCAGCACATCAGCAGAGCCGAGGCTAGATCAGTGTCAGTCATCTCTATTCAGCTACACACAGGTTTTTGGCTGCTCCAGGCTGTCCTCGGAGGCCCGGATACAGGGAAATCAGCAAATTTTGAGTCCATTTAGTCGGTACCGTCAGGTGTGTTTAACCTCTGCGTAGACACCTAGACAGACTTAGACAGATCTAAGCAGGCCTACACAGACATAGAGAGACATATACAGAGCTAAGCTGACCTTCACTCAGCTGAACAGATCATTAGGACTGTTCGCCGTGATGGGCACGGCCGTCGTTTTGATGGGTGTCGAACGGGCATAACCGTCCCGTTCCCGCGCCGTCGCGACCTCTTGATGTGAGAAATACCTCGCTCCCACGATCCTCCATTCTACTCATTTATTCTCCATTCCTCATCAAGTCTCACTTCGATCTTCATTCTCTTATTATCCTCTTGTTCCAAATTCTTATTGTCCTTATTGTTCCAATCTTCTTGTTCATTATTTCGATCTATGTGTCTCACATGCCCTTTTCGTCTTTATTTCAAATTCCTTTTTGTATAAATACAGGCTCGAATCTCTAGGATACCTCGTTCAATCAACTTTATCAGTAGTTGAGACTGAATCCCATCCTTGATTTCCTCGCTGTCCTCTTCCCGATTATTTCGGCGTCCAATTCCATCCTCCCGTTTTCCTCTTTGGGATTCAGTTCTCACACTTGAGAATTGGCCACGGAACGGGACGGCCGTCACGGGTGACGGGTGACGGGACGGTCCCGCGGCCTATTTTTCATTTTCTTTAGCTGCATTCGTACGCTAGCTGCCCCAGGTTCAGGAGACCATCCTTCGAAGTCAAAAGACCCTGGATGTACCTCGTAAGGTAGCCCGGAGGAATTATTGTCTCGATTCCAGTGTTCACCCATAAGGCCTTAAATCGAGGTTTGAGAACCTTTAAGGCCTTAATAAGGGTAAGGCCTTAAACGTAAGGGCAATTTAAGGCCTTAAATATATTTTCCCACGCTCATACGCATAGCCGAAATTCCAGTACATTACGACTGGAACTCTTCATCTGAATCAATCTCTATGGATGCCGACGGGTGTGAGAGGAATACCTCACCTTCTTTAAATTCTTCCGAGCTTTGGGCAAGGTCGGCAGTCGTCGTTCCGGCACTGTCGAGATGATGCGCCACACAGGCTTTGCAGTATGTATGATACATGGACGAGTTCTGCTTCTCTCCACGCCAGAAATATTTCTTGAGCAGGGTTGATGCCATGGCTGGCGTTGTCGTCGACGTTGAGGAGAAAAATTACATAATCTATGAGCACGTGCAGATTTAAGGCCTTAATAAGGCCTGGATGCTCAGCCGAAAATCTTTAAGGCCTTATCTAAGGCTTAAAGATTTAAGGCCTTACCCTTAAGGAGAACACTGCTCGATTCATGAGTCAAAGTTGCAATTGTTGAGCGAGGCGGGGGACAAGGTTGCTTCCAAGCGTCTCCGAGAATCGTCTTGACCGCATTCTAAGCGATGCGACAGTGCCGTGTAACCACCAAGTTTCGGATCGTCTCCGTGCTCAAACTGGCCCGAAGCAAGCAGAGTCGTATCGCGCAGCCCAGAAAGAAAATGGTCCAATCTCCTAAGTCCAGGCTCTGAAGATCTCAAGTGTTGAGAGGGAGCAGGAGGGCTTGTTTGATAGCAGCAGATTTTGTTGACGCGTCGGATGCGTCGATCAGCAGACTAACGTGTGAGGATGTACTGAGATACGTACCGGCTTCCGTCGATCGTGATTGCCGGTCAATCTCTGCACTCCGATAGGCTGACCCGGGGCATATCTTATCTACGCGCTACGGACAAACCCGGTGTCAGTTTCTGCCTGTCGACGGCCGTCATTCCAAAGAACTATCCCGTTACCGTGCCGTAAAAAATACCTCTGAACTCCCCACGGAACGGGACGACTACCCGTCGCACGGGACCCGTAGAACCGTCGTGACGGGCACGGCGAATAGCCCAACAGATCATGTCTATGCCATCTAGACAGACCTCTCTGTGTAGCTGATTATATATGACCTAGCCTCAGGTAAGTTTAGGCGGGGTCAGAACACAGTATTTGTGAAGATGTTTCCCAGATTTTGGCCCCAAGTCAACGATTGCACTGATTCCTGCCCGTAGAATTACGTCAAAAAGATCAAGTCGCACTTTCATAGGGCACGCCCACTGCCGGATGTTTCTCAAGAGTATGGATTGTCTGCTGTGGAGGCGGGGCGTGTTGGCCGGAGCATGTTGAACACGCCCCGCCCCATCCCGCTATCAGCCGCCATCAAATTTGATGTAACAAAGGGGTTACCATTAAATAGATTTATCCACGCTGTACGCGGGGCTGAAACGCAGGTAGAGAAAGTAAAGATTGCTGCTCGTGTATCTGCGCCAAGCGAGGGAGCACGAGAGCGAATGTGAAGGTGCGCAAGCATGAATGATCTCCGCCGGGGGGTGAACCAGGGAGTCCGAACACTGCGTAATGTACAATGACGTATAGTAGTGAGGAAATCTGACCCCGCTGCCCAGTTAGTACACGCCGAACACATAAGGAGTCGTTTCCTAGAGCCTTTGATAGGCATCACGGGGGATATCCAGCGCGGGCCAAGGGCCCGCCTCCGCGGAAATCGCCGCTTTGCGTCACCGGGCAGTCGTCAATCGGCCGCACCGCCATCGCCCAACACCGCTTCAGGGAGTGTGAGAATCGTAAGACAAAAGGCAAAGGGATCGCGTACCGCGAGAGTAGCATCGAGATATTGAAAGTCCTCAACGAGACCATGCCCATGATGGCGGCGATCTCTTCGACGACTTCGGTATGCTCGCAACGCGACTTGGGCTGGAGGGGAGCGGCTAGAGCGCACAGATCGACGAGGGCGCCGAGCGCCACGAGGACAGTGCTCTTGAGGGCGAGGACCTGCGCCTCGTGAATGAAGGACTCCTCGAGCACCGGCGTGTTGATGACGCTCAGGTGGGCGGAGATGTCCTCGATGAGGTTTGCGTAGCGCATGGACCATAGTTTTACGGCGGGGTGACCTAAACGAAGCGGGATAAGATTTAATCGTACATCTGAAGGATGGATGTGACTTCATACCTATTTTTCATCGGCCCCAATCCGCAACCAGTTGCTGCGTGTCATAAAGAGTGAGGGCGCTTTTTGCACGCATGAAGTTGATTTCGGTTCCCGTCTCGTGCGTCGCCTGTAGCCATAATTTCAGTGTTTAAACTCCACAAGAACAGCGAGCAACCCACCACGAGAAGCCGGAACTTGGCCCGAATCGAAGGATGGAGGCTTGGTGGGAGCTTCAACAGGAAGGTCCTCGCAATTGGTGGTAACCAGGTCGAAGGAATCAGGGTCCCTCTGTATGGCATCAAAAATTAGCGAAGCCTGCGCTGCCTCACCTCGATCCAGTGATACAACTGGTATTAGCCCAGCGGTGAAATCTCGCATTTTTGCGATTTCTTGTCAAATACAAGAAGTCCCCTGCCTGGTGGCATACCAATTAGAGTCAGAGCGAGCTCCACACTGCTGACTGCGTAGCAAGGACGCGAGAGAGCCGTATAGGCATTAAGGTTATACTACGACTTGGTCCTTCAAATATTGAGGATCAGTATAGTAAGCTTAAGGATGCCTCAAAGTTCGTCAGATTCAGTCCATAACTCATATCTGAGGGTGGATTGCACTGCAAAAGCTAGTTACCATACCCAGGAGATTAAACCCAAAAGCCTAAGACTACTAGTTGGAACACAGTATACCAGATGCAGAGACGGAACCAGTCTGAGGACTGCTATTGAGCCATCCTGGAAAGGACTGGCATGAGCACGGACTAGACTGCAGGACCAGGGACAGTCCGATGACTCCCAGTAGACCTACACTAGGGCAAAGCATCGCCCGAGGACCACTATGTCTGCCACAAAATACGAGTAGATACTGGTCCGAGGACTGAGGATCAGTCCGTGGGTAACCCCAGACTTGAAACGACAGCACGGCTGAACTATTTATAGTTCGAGGACTGGTGCGCCGGACCAATACCAATGCTCAGAAGAAACCGAGCTGAGCCTAGACCATCATAGAGCCCATGTGACGTGCGTGTCGTGTCCAAGGACCCTAACAAGTACCATGCAAGTCCTAAACAGGCAATGGGTGAATACTTCAGCTCTGACACAGCTAAAGCGACTTCACAGAGTGGATACCAACGGCCGAACCATCTCTGTCGGCCAGGATAATGACATAGCATGAGCCATTTACAGCCATGCCGAGGCAGAGCAAGCGCGAGGGCGCGGACGGCAAAGCACGGCCGTCCGAGGACTCGCTAAATATACACCAAAAGAGGTGCCAGGCACCAGTTGTCTGCGGCCGGACCTCCCCAAAATAGAGCGGCATTGCCGCATTTTCCTCTCTCAGTTTCAAATTACTCTTTTTCATTTTCCAATTACTCTTTTCATTTTCCAATTTCTCTGTTCCTATCACATATCCTCGGACTGTCACATAGTAGCCAAATTAGTATAAAAGACCAGCCAGAACGCGATGTTCAGGCAGCACATTATAGCCCAGTTTGCCTAGACTCATGTCGAAAGCTTATTCCCAAGGCATTTGTGACTCTGTATCGTCCGCGGAGATTTGTTGTAATAAGCACATCTGTTGTTGTAGATTCATTAACAAGAAAGTTCGATTGTTGGCTACATCTAAGCTTGAAGGTTCATCTAAGCCATTCCTACTAGTGCATACAGTTGCCTAGTCATTGTCCCCTTGGTTGCAGACGGTTGTGCACCAAGTATTGTCCTATCAGTGCATACAGTTGCCCGATCATTGTCCCCTCGAACTGCAGACGGTTGTGCAGCAAGTATTGTCCTACTAGCGCATACAGTTGCCTAGTCATTGTCCCCTCAAACTGCAGACGGCTGTGCAGCGAGTATTGTTGAGCCGAGCCCATACAGTTGGTGTCCTCAGACTCATTTACACCCTTTAAAACCATATCCTAGTATCTCTGAGGCCTATCTTTAGGTAGTTCTAAACTATCTGTAGTTCTGAGGACGTCCTAATAAGACTCCCTACGAACGGTTTCTTCAACATTATCTGGGAGGATTCAATCTTAGTCGTATATTTCGGCGTAGACCTGAACTCAAATCATTAGCACTGTGTATTGGTTGTGTGTGTGTGTGTTGGCTGTTTGAGTGGTGTTCATAGCATCCCTCGAGTCAGTCAGATAGGTCACAGCCGTATGCAGGTGCACCGTTTCACCGGTCTTGCAAATACAGCCATGTCTCGCTCGGTGAGTGGTGGGCAATGCAATATCCCAGGAGCTGGCAGATGTTGATGAGTATGGGGTGAAAAGCAGCCCGGATGTGTCGGCTCGTGAGAGCACGTCCCGCTTCTCCATCGCCACATCCAGACCATAACTCCAGGAATGGTGGAGAAAAAAAATCAGCTAGCGTTGACAGGGACAGGTCAGTAGAGCTCACAATAGAGCGAAAGATACACGCACACGGCAAATAGCTCGGCTTCCTGGTCTAGATCTGGATCCGGTGTAGTATGGCTGGTGCGAGAGCTGGCTTGCCGATGCCTCCACTACCCAGATCTGGAGGAACGACACGGAGATGTCCAAAGTCTGACAACGAGGGTAACGAGAACAAGTCGCTGCTAGAGCCAGGCTCTGAGTATTCTGAGAGTCCCACACGACCCGGGAATGCCAACGGTGCGAGAGATGTGGGGGAGGGAAATCTGTTGTAATCAAATGAAGCATCCAACTCCGGCAGGTCGAGATCGAACAGAGAGAAAAAGTCTTCCGTGGATCCTGGCCTAGCCCTTCTAGTGGCTCTGAAGATGAGGATCCATACGGCGGCGACGAGATGGTAGACCGGGAGGAACAGGAAAAAGTTGCGCTGGCACCATCGCGAAAGCCGAGGCTGAAACTGAGTCCATCCTGCTTAACAGGTACCCCTGCTCGGGGCTTTGTCTGGGTAGTGACGGTGGTGGGGGGAGAGACATCTTTCCACGTCTGGCACGGAAATTGTCCATCACATCTCTAGAATCGGTGGTCAGCGTTAGAATACAGAATGACTAATAGCACCCACTCTCTTTCTTGGGCTAAGACAGCCCTTCGAATTTCATGACGACACACTGGGACTTGCTGACCGACATAATACACAAGCCCCGCCTTTCGGAAGTTCCCAGCGAAGTTGACCAATTGTCTTGGGGATATAGGTGGTGTTTTAGACCGTGAGCACGGCCCGCAGGTTTTCCCCCATCGCAGTGCTGGGGGGGAGTTCGGGATCCAGAAGATTGCACTGTAACATATGGTCGGATTTAGTCAGCGCAGAAACCTACACGTTGTTCAGTAAACCGACCGCAGCCCCGCACATTCGTCCCGGGTTCTAATGAAAAGATCAGGGGAGATCAGATCGAGCCCTGAGTGGTTTTGCGTTCTAAGCTGGTCCGGGGGAGGGACCCAACCTGTACGGGCTGGGTAAAAGTGCCGCGCCTGCCGCGGCATTGCCGCGCATTGACGCGGCGTTGCCGCGGCGCTGCCACGCAGTGTTTAACTCAGTCCACCAGGCTTCCCCGGCCCCAACTTCGTGTGCGGTTTACTAACTGCAATACATTGTTTGGACACAAAAAACCCAGTACTCAAATTTCACTAGTCGGGCTTAGTTGACTACTCCAACACGGTCAAATCCAAGTTAATTATCAGCTTTTACACTGCGGTCTGAACCAGTACACATGACCGGTTGAAAATCACGCCAATTGGGGCCTCCTATCACTCAAAATTGTGTTCTGTTCGCCCCGTGGCATCGTAATCCTTCAGGATCTCCACTTTATTCAACAGATTGACGTCAAATCTTGGATCGAAGGCCTCAGACTGGCAAGCAAAAGGACGGGTAAAGTGCCGTGGCAGTGTCGCGCACGCTATAACTTGGGGCTGGGTAAAAGTGCCGCCCGTGCCGCGGCATTGCCGTGCACTGTCAAAGCACTGACACGGCGGTGACTGTGTTACTGCTGCGCAGTGTTTAACTCAGCCCACAAAGCTTCCTCCGCCCCAACCCGGCAGATATTGAATCCTGACCTGTTACACTAGGTCTGCAGCAGGTCCCAGGTCTAGTTTATGGAGCTAGAGAGCACTGCCCTTCCTCATAACTCAATAAATTGTTCAGAATGGCTACCGGACTTGTTGAAGTCTTGCGGTTGAATGCTGAACCTCCTCTTATTTAACTGTAAATTCATGTGTTGACTTGGCAATCAAGAGGTCGTGAGTAGAGAATAGATAAGCACCACTCACTATGTATACAGTGCTTGCAAGTTCAAGTTCAAGCTTTTCAAAGGTCAATCCTTACTTACATCGTGGACCTAAGCAATCCACAGCGCGGATTCGATTCCCCGCGTGGGGGATCGGATACCGCGTCAATTTCCGTGCCCGTGGGCCACTACCTTGAAACTCTGACTGATTCAATAAAAAAGGTGATTATTGCCAGAGCCTACCGCTCATAGTACAGATCTGTGCTCACGCAGTAATCCTCAGCCAGATACCAGTGATTCAAGGTGCAAGCCCGCGCAGAAATGGACAACAACGACTTTGTGCGGTTTCAGTTGAACCTCGGGATAGGATTTATAGTCTTCATGATGGATCGGACGGGTTACACTCCGCGCCGGCCTTTAATCCCGGCCTCTGATGCAGACTACAGCAGGACTCCCGCTGCAAGGGTCAACTGATGCCACCAATTTCCCTCTCAGGTTTATTAGAATCTTCAGCGCACATTATAATGTACTGATGGTGGTCAAAACTCAGTTAACCCAATTCGAAGGGTGGCGGCATTGCCGCGGCAATCATCGAAACGTTCGAGGTACTCGCCCTAGATATCCTAGGATGCCATTTTTCGCTAATTTGCACTTTGTCTATTCTTACACACCAAATTGTAGTCCTTCCGTTATCTGCTAGTTCAAGATATGGGCATGCCGAGGTAGGCAACTCTTAGTTCTCCACCCCCACTCATTTCGTTTTACTGTACAGTCCCGAGCTCTGACTTTTTTCTCCGTACCCCGGGGCCCGGGCTTCAAATTCAATTACCCTGATTTCGTTCGGCGCTTCGGTGAGTCGTGTCAATTCAATTCAATTCCTATCCGTTGTATTTACATCCCAATCCCCACCGTCAATCCCACTCCCGCCCTGCACCGATAAAATACCTACACGGGCACCGCAATCCCGCGCTGCACTGGGCCCACACTTCGATCGCGCTGCGAACTCCCCGGCCTGCCACCCTCCACGCGGAGCAACACCGAGATGCGGGTGTGCACTGTTGCAAGGAACAAGATGCGTGGCGTGGGATATGGATTCGGAGAGTGCGGGATGTTCGTTGGTGGGGCAAAAAATAGGAGCTGTGAACCGTGGTGCGCCCGCCTCGGCGTCAACTTGGAGCGCAATGTTCGTTCACACTGTTCACGGCTGGTTGGGGGTGCCACACTGCCGGGAATTGATACAGTTTTTCTGTGCACCCGGGATCCAGTAGTATTATGTACGGATAGCCACCCGTAATTTACTCCCTGTTTGCTTTCGGTAGACTCGTCGTTCAGTCATTTGCACCACGTTAGTATAATCTCCCCCTCCCCCAGCTCTTTCCATAACATTATCCGATTTTTTTTTTGAATTACCACTTGGACGTTCCATGACACTCACTGCATCATCCTCGGCCAACATTAACCCACCGGAAAAAATTCCCTGACTACACTTGTTGAGTGTGTGATTGGCATTACTCACCAACCTAAGTTGGTTATTTTGACTGCTCCAACTTGCACTCATCTAAATATACTGGAGCTGTGATTCACGCAAGTCGTGAGTTCCGGAGTAAGCATCAGGCTTTAAGTTATAGTTGTGCAGGATTTTGAGCCCAACGCAGCTCCGAATGGTATTTTTTTCAACACTGCCAGAGTTCACCAACACATGTAATTTCACTCGGACTGACCGCCTTGGGCTCTGATTCTCTCATCACTAAAAGAAAGATGACAGACTTGGGTTGCTGCTCGGGGGGAGCGGCAGGCGTTCAATCGGGGACGTCAATTTACCGGCATGGTTTCAATACAGTTTACATATAGCTGCAGACCAAACTCCCAGCGGACTGTTTTGCGGTGTTCCCTCACCCAAACAGTCCACTGAGGATATAAAACCCTTTGAGAGTCCACTATATGCCAGAGAATCGAGGTCCAACTGAATGAATATCGCCAACTTCTTTACTTCCGGTTCAGGCCTGATAGAGGCATCAGCGAGCGCGCAGAATTTTATTGCCAGTCGCTGTGATTGATCCGATCTCAGTAGCCTGAAGAGCTTGGTGGATCAGAAACTTGAGAGTCTTCAGGGTGAATTCGGGCTATCCATGCAGGGTGGGCTCCATTAGGACAAACACCTTCCCTAACTGCTCTGAGCTAGGGCTTCAACCCGTCCCCGTGCTTGACGGGTCAACGGGCGGGACGGACGGGTTTGGACCCGCCCGTCCTGAGCCTGACCCCAAGACCTAGGCGGGACGGGTGCGGGACGGGTTGACCCGTCGACGGGGTACCCGTCCCCGCCCGTTTGACGGGTTGGACGGGTCTACCCGGGATCAACGTAAATTTGAGCAAGACCGTTCGAATCTGGTCGGATTTGATGACTCTATGGTGAAATCTAGCTCATCCATCACATTTCCACATGAACTCACTGCTTGGGGCAAAAATCGAGTCGAAAGCAAGGTGATTGATATGATTGATGCGATCAATGTTGCCCGCTTTGAGAATCCAGACGACCTCAAAGGCTTTTCTTCGTTGTCTGGAGGCCTCAAAAATTGCTTGGAGAAGCAAAGAACTTGAGTTGAGTTTTGAATACCCTCACACAGTATTTTATTTACTCACCAGTATGATGCCGCCAGAAATCTCATTGAACCCGTCGAAACGGCCGTCACGGGCGGGACGGGCGGGACCCGCCCGTCCTAAGAGGTCCAGACTCAAGGGGACGGGATGGGTTGACACGTCCCGTCGTCTTTTGGACGGCCGTCCCGTTTAACGGGCGGGTTGAAGCCCTACTCTGAGCCGGTTGATGCGTATGACGACCACACCGTGGAACTGGGTGGCACGAGGCGGAACTCGACGCTGCGTAAAAAGGCGGTTTTATTGGAGACATCCATTCGCATCTTGCACAAGGTCGTCCAGTGCCACCGTTAGAATGCGGAGGAGAGCGAGGTTGTGACTCCAAACGCGATGTCACCGATGTGACTGATGGCACCTGTACATCACGTGGCTCCCAAGCCTCAGACAGACTCTTCACTAGCTCTTCGAGACGGCGGCGCCGTTCGCTTTATTCATCAGCTTCACCGGTACGGGCCCTCCAATCGTCTCCCAGAAGAGTTTAATCCCCTGAACGCCACCCCTGACAGAGCTCATCTCCTCATGCATGCAACATCCACACCACACCAACGCCTGCGCCTCAAAGCGTGCCTCCGGTGTAAGATCCTTCCATTCCGCCTCGCCGAAGTGCGCCCACAACACTTCCTGCAGACCAGGATATCCAGCCGGACTTTTTCCGCCTCCGAAAGAGCATTCCAAGCGTCTAGACTACCCGCATCCTGGATCTTCTGGTCTTTTGGACGGGTGATCTCTGGGAGATAGTGCTGTATGTCGTTCCTGGAGAGGTATTTCTTGCCGAGCATAATTTTCTCGGCCTCCGTCGTCCCCTCGTTGACCAGTCGCGCGAGCTTTTTCTGATCATTTTGGTTCGTTCCGAGCGCTTTGATGAAGGTAATGAACTCGTCCTCGTCTATAGGAGTGACCTGCCCCAGCGGAGACGCGTTTTAGGTCTTTACGAGCCCATCCTGCAGGACACTACGCCATTCCGCCATCTCCGCCTCGCTCGTGTGATCCGGTGCGGAGGTAATGTCAAGAATTCGGGTTATTGGGCGCCCCGTCGCAGGGTCTCGAAATGTAACGTGCTTCGCTTCATAATCGATGTGTCGGATTTGTACCATCTCCACTGAGTGTTACAGCCAGTAGATTCATCTAAAAAGCTAGGAGATTCATCTAACACTGAAAGCCATGTCGGGACCGAAGACACACCTTTTGCCGCGTCAATCTCCATCGCTACCTGAATACCCGACGATTCCTGCCTCCTCCATCACCGGCCAATATGCCGCACGCCACATGGTCCTGGACTTGAAGTCCGAGCCCCCGCCCGACCATATGGATGACCGGATCGATGTTCTCGCCCGACACCTTGAGCGCGACGAGATCACGGAGCATCTCCCGAGAAGTCTCGGTAAAAACGCCCCCTTTCCCCTTCATCCACCGTTCCGTGAGGCCAAACCGTGTGACCCTGTGAGCCTTCCCAATCCCTTCCCTTTTCCTACGCTCCAGGCGACCTGCCTGAACTGCGTGTGCATGCTTCGTGCGACCCAATGCGGCACGAAGAGTGTCCGCTGATACCCGAGCGCGATTCACCTGTCGTGTCTTGTTATGAACCTTTCGTCCCAGGTCATCGACACGGACAGCAAGAGCATCATGGCTCTCCTTCAATTGCGCGTCTTCCGACGTCAGTTTCGTTGTGTGGGCTTCCAGAGCGGCGATGCGGTCCAGCAGAAGTCATCTGCCATGCGGTGTAATGGGCCTGCCAGCAAGATTAAGACGCATCTCGGCGCTTTTCTGGGTCATCTTCGCCGCGTTGGCCTTCTGCCTTGCTGCCACGGACATCCTGGACCGACTGGACGCGTCGAATCGCCCGGATGATGGCGATGAAAAGAGGAAGCGGCTCCCGGCCCGGTCAGCCGACGTCCGAATACAGCGAGAAATGCGACTGTTCTGGATTCAATTCGTAGTGGCCTCTGTTCGCTACATGTTTCGTGGATTAAGTGTGTAACTAGCAGTTGGCCCGTGCTACGCTACGGATTAGTGATAGACAACAGAAATCAAATTTGATGAGAGCTTTGATCTCAATACTTCATCACGCCGGTTCCTCATGGCCCATATGCAGTCGACTCCCGAACAGCTTTCTATGTTCAGAGAACCAATTTGGTAGGAACAACAATCTTAATATTTAATCACGCAGCTCGTCACCAACCTTCGGTTGGCTCCTCACGGCCCCATAGACGGTTGATTTTTAACAGCTCTGCTCTCGAGTTTACCTCCGGTCCTGGTCACTCGATTCATGGGTCAACACCTACAACTTACTTCGAATGCTGATGATTATTCTTCATTTTTTGGTTGACTTCTGTGTCTGTCTGAAGCCTTTTAAGATCCGCTTTTGGTCCATTACGCCCAGGAGTTTGGAAGATCAGTGTCACTTAACCTCAACCATGTACCGGAAAAACGCCGAGACATGCCCTGAATATCCTTCTCGCCGTCAATCAACAGTTTCAAACGAAGTGAGAGCGAGTCAACTGGCACTGGGATTCTATTCAACGGTAAGTGCAAGGTAAGCACCACTTCATCGTATGAGGGTTCCTTTGTACAAAAAATATTAATGGCACTTCTTCAATTACAACTGTGAGACAATCATTTTTTTTTGGCTCGCGTTCCCGCAGAGGAGATTCCACTACTCGGTGCGTTCAGGCCATTCTGAGGTCTGTATGGCATACATACGGGTTGGAAAGTGTGAAGTGACAGGCGTGGGTACGGCCGAAGAGATCCGATCAGCGGGCTCGGCAGGTGATCGGCGGCTCTATCCGGGAACCGGGAACACGATTCCACACGATTCGCGAAAAATGAAATAAAACTGGTCACGCGAAATGGGCTTTAATTCAAGTCATCGGGAGCCCCACACACCTATTTTCCTACTCAATGGGACCTTCAGCCCACTTTCCAAATTTAGCCACTTTCGCGCGCGGAGAAAAACTCTTTTGCGCGCGGGATTTAATTTTTGTACCAAGGAACCCTCATAAATTGTGCTTATCTACACTCAGTTTGAAGAAGACTTTAAACCTCAAATGAAGTGAGCACACGCTGGGACTCCATTCAACAATTAGCGGCGCAAGATCAACTCCGCTTCAAGGTAGTACCCATTTATTGATCCCCCAAAAGTCAGTTTCAAATGAACAGCGTGCGCGTAAGCCGCTTGCTATTTTTTACTTCACAAAAGGCTGGGCCCTTCGCAATCCAACAGGCTGTTTCTCTTTCTGAAAGCATGCCCAACATGTAAAGTTAATCCCAACTTTTTTTACATGTAAACAGTTTATATTGTTGGTCTTCAAAAACAAAAGAATGGCCTGGCCCAGGCTGACTCGGTCTCTTTTCCGTGCTATGATTTCAAAGTTCCCTGGTGCAGGATATTCAAGCGAAGTGGTGGGGCACGGAGCGCCCCACCGCGCTCTTGTACAGTTATAAAATAAGAATTGAACATCGCGGCGGATTAGTGGCGCCGATGATAGCTTCGTGCGAGACAGTGAAGGGCAGAAGTCAATCAGATTGTTGGCCCGAAGACACAAAGTCTTCAATTCTTATGTAGATAATTAGAACGCTGGCTGAAGCGAGATCTCGGGTGAAAAGCAACAACTGAACATTTATAAATAGAAATCCAACAGTCAAGTGGAGCGGCTGTGGACAACTCAACATCTGGGTGGATTTGAGTGGACCGCTGGAGCCCAGGCAGCCAATCTGAATGTCTCAGAGTCAAATTGTTTTGAGCTCAATTGTAATATAGATGTTCCCAGAAGTTCGTTGTCCCGCGAGGTTGCTCGGAAAGAGAAGTACTCACCATCGTAGCAGTTATAAATAACAATCCAACAGTTGGGTGGATAATTGAACATTTCGGTGGAGCAGTGGGGCGGATGACATCATGCGGAGCTCGGCACGTCTTTGTCTAGAGACAAAGGTGGCCAGCAGCCAATCAGGTTGTGTGGTCAAAGACAAACCGCTCTCGATTCTTATATAGATAAATTATGTAGAGTAAAATAACTGTTGCGGATTTTCAAATAAGGTCTCAAGGGAGGAGATATCTGGGATTCCGACTCCGAAAATATCAGTTCACGCGGATGCCAAAGGGAAATCAAAAATCTGCTTCAATAATTTTGAATGATACGTGAAGCCATCATATTCGCTCAGGTAAGTGTATTTATCCGGTGGCTGTAGACACTGGAAATGTCGCCGACTATGTTCTCAGCATCTTTCGGAGTTTGAAATTGGCGGCACGTTGCCGACCATCGTCTTCGGAGTTAGACTCAGAATTCATCACAGACCAGGAGGATTTGCCAGGAAATTTCAAAGGATCGCCGCTGAAGTAGCTCCAGCCGAGGTCTTCTGCTAAGCTTTTTTTTTTCTTTCAGCCTGGATCACAGTTGTAGCCGCACCTGGGGACCCTCCTATTTCCGAGATACTTATGTTCAGAGGACAGCCTAGGGCCCTTTCAAACTCGACATATACCTGGTCGGGAATATGACTCGGTGGACCCAGACATATTACGCATCAAACTACTCATGATAAAAGGATGTTCGCATGGATTGTCTTTTCCCTTTGGCAGAAGCAATGACCCGCGAAGTTCCGGCCACTAACACTGGATTCACTGCGGATTCTATCTTGAAATGCCCGGTCCGTAGATCCACCGCATTGATGCGACGTCCGGAAGGTGGTGTTGAGGAACAAACTGCGGAATTACGGGCAGAAATTCAGACGGCTGCTATGAGCTCCGGGATTGAAGCAAGTCGGCAGCAGAATAATAATGGGATATCAATACCCGATGTAAAATAACCACAACCATGTTGAAGGTCCCGGAACGATCCGTTCACCCGCCCACCAAAAATCTACACCTCAGGCACGTACGGGGTTGCCAGCCAGATCCTCCGATGAGCCTCGCGGATTATATCCAGCGCGAGCCCGTGCGGGCGGACTCCCCCGGGCTCGTCCCGCTGTTTTGAGGCGCCGATGTCGGGAATCGAGCGCAACGCAATCGCCCAGCACGCCTGCACGAGATGAGGACGAGAACAGGAGAAGAGAGACTCGCTTACACCCATAGTCGCGTCCATGTACTGAAAGTCCCGCACAGAGAACACGCTTGTGATGGCCGCAATCTCTTCAATGACTTCGCCGTGCTCGCGTCGCGATTCGGAATTGAAAGGGGCACGTAACGCGTACAGTTCGGCGAGGGCGGCGAGCGCCATGATGATGCAATTCTTGAGGGTGATCACTTGCGCGTTGTGGATGAATGACACTTCGAGCCCGGGCTTATTGATGACGCTGAGATGGGCGTATATGTCCTGTGTGAGGGTCCAACAGCGCTGAGACCACTCGGGTAAAGGAGGGTGTCCTATTCGAAGGCGGAAAGTGTCAGCGATTGTAGGTTTGAAAGAAACGAGATCGTGCCTGATTCCCATCGTGCCGACTCCACGGACAGTTGCCGGCTATCGAAAAGGAAGAGGGCACTTTTTGCGCGGATGAAATTGATTTCCGTGGCGGTTTGGTGCGTCGCCTGTGCGTAAATTAGTGGGTTATATCTCGCAAGAAAGGAAACAGCCTACCGCCAGTTGTCGGAATTTGATCAGAATCAGAGGATCGAGGATCGGAGGGAGCTTCAAGACCACGCTTCGTCCAAGTTCGAGCCACATCATTCCAGAAAAAGCGGATCGCACCTCCGGCGTGGGACTTGGAGAAAGATCCAATGAAGATTCTGACAGAGGCTTGAGGGTGAGGATATCCTCGAATCCCAGCACAGCAAGATTTCGTACAACGAGACCGCCCAGCCGGTCGAAGAGCTGCGCGAACATGGCAACGTTCCCTTTCGCAGCGTAGTACAGCGCGAAAAGGCTGTATACCTGAATCGTGGTGACTGGATCCAGGGCGTCCGCACTGCTGTACAGAATATTGAAGATTCGCGAGGGGTGCATCGCCTCTCCGAATGTCGGATCCTGCAAGTACACCCACGTCTCCGACTGCGAGTGGCTTGCTATGAGGTACCCCACCAACTGGGAGACGTTCACTAGCATGGGATGGACGATCGCCCCTGATTTGTCGCCCCGCGAGATCGCGTCGCGCTTCTCCGTCGTGATATCCAGACCGTAGTGCCAGGAGTGGTCGAGGAACAAATTTCGCCTTGGCGGGGACGTCAGGCCTGCGTTATCACACAGAAAGATAGACTCACACCGCAAATAGCTCGGTCGCCAGTCCAGATTGCAGAGGGTGCTGCAATCGAGCTGTTGCAAGAGTGGTCTTGCCGATGCCTCCGTTGTCCAGTATATCAACCCGCGCTGGGGAAACTAGATAAGAATGACTGAGGTCTGGTAAAGTGGACAATGGGAGTGCATCGCTGCCGGGGGATCCGGTAGCCACTGGATATTCCGAGGGGCCCATCAGATTCGGAAACCCCGGTCGTGCAAGCGACTCAGAAGGGGAAGGATCAAATAACCTCGGGACTGGAAGGTAGAGATCGATCATGGTCGCGATTTCATCCGTGGAGTCGGGGGCTAATTCGAAGGGTGCGGGATCTCCCACTGTAGATGGCGGCGGCGTAGACCGGAACGAGGACGTACTTGCGTCAGCCGATGACTGCCATGAGTGATCCGCAGATTTAGCTGTGCCCTTGTGAGCAGTGCCTCGATATTGGCAGTCGCGAGGTGGAGTCGAGGCCTGGCACGTTCGGCAGGGCAGATTACCATCACATCTCTGGACCTGCAGTCAGTATCGAAGGAAGATATATGTATAAGACCCACCCTCTTTCTCTGGCTACGAAAGCGGATCGCGTTACAGCTCGACAGCCAGGAATGAATGAAAGGTGCTCACCGGCATGGCAAACAAGCACCGCCCTTCGGAAGTTCTGATCGACCTTGACGGCCGACAATTTTGGGAGTATAATCATAGGTGCAGACGACGAGGGTCCGAGCTCGCGTGCACGGCCCACAGGGGTGCTCACCACCGCAGCGCTAGTGGCGTAAATGGTGAGAATGTAACTATACAGAAGACTATACACCCACGAGCTTTTTCTGTCGACATAATAGACACGTCGGAGTCTTGAATTTTGTGCCAGACATCAGTTTGATGGGAGGATCTTTGACGTTCTTTCGGATGCCTATTTCTATGGGATTCGGCGCAGGTACAGTGATTAACTGGGATGCGAAATAAACGGGGATGCGAAATATTCGCTGTCCCCCGCCTACAGGGCGCTCTATGTAGCCGAGTTTTTACTACATGATACGAATAGATAAGAAACCCTTGGGTGCAAAAGGATTCATCCACAGAACTTTTCTGGGAGCTCACGAGATCCAATTCTACATTTACACGTTTATTTGCCGGATTTGGTCAAAGTTGGGCATTGGGCTCGGTCCTGGACTCATGAGTACTCCCAATTTTGTATCCTTGGGGGTTTCAGGGGGTGGGGATTATGAATATCGACATCCCACAGGCCATGGATGCATCACTGCACAATAATCGCGCCGATTTCGCATCCCCGTGATCCGCCCAAAATGACTGATGGGAAAGATTGCCCTCGTTCTCTGCGAAGAAAACAGATAACCACATGAAATTTTGTCTCAGAGGGAGGCTGGGAAGGTTTACTGTAGGCTTATGAAAAGGAACAATGTGGTTTGATCGAAAGTTGCCTCATAAACCTCCAAATTCCTTAACCATTTCGCTTCCCAGTTAATCACTGTATGCGACGTAAGTGCCTGAGCGTAACCGGAGTGTCCGCTTGCGTGAATCTCGATTCTTCGCGGATCTGTAAGGGTTCCGAGTCACAAGATCATTCTCCATTTACCGGCGCCCGGCGGCAATCAAAATATTCGTCCGGTCTAATACAGCCGAGGTTCCCTTGCGTTCCTCGCAGCGACCCAAAAAAAATAGAGGCATATTCGTTGGGCTCATCTGAGGGATAAGGACCTTGTGCCTTCACCCTCTCCCCCTTCTTGGCACTTTTCTTGTCTGAAAAAAGAGACACCAAGAGCGCCCCACAGCACAGCCTTCTGCCGCTGACCAAAGATCCGCACCAACAGCGCGCGGGCGCTCCGCATCCAGGCCGTGCACAATTACAAAGCCAGCTACCTGTGTACGTGGCTAGAAAAAATCTGGACCGGCCTGAAAATTGGGACTGCCGAGTCACGAAAGATAAAAATAATATTGGGGCACCTTTTTTTAGATGAATAAGGTATGGTGCCGCGTCCGCCATGATCAAACGCAGAAGCCGATCCTCCGATGGCCATCCGTTGATACCGTCTATAATTCCCGCAAAGCTCGGGCTTCATAAGTAACACGTCGGGCTTCATAAGTAGCACGCCCTCGGGTCCATGTTGGTTACTGTACAATATTATCAACCTATCACGAGACTCGGGGGCGCGCCCGAAACATCTGAATCAGCAATGCTTAAGCGATTTCCACCCACGGATGTTCACGAACTAATTCGTTCCACCAGGCATCCAGCAGACATAAAGGGAAGAGACCAATTGGATGAAAATAGCGGTGAATTTCGGCCTACTGGGAATGCGACCTCAGAGGCTACTCGGAATTATCTTGGCAGCGTCTGCGTAATTGAGTTGAGATGAAAAAAATCAGCAGTACTGTAACTATTTCTGCGCCGCTACACGTGTTTCCGTCGGCGGTGGGCCAGAGCCACGGTGACCGGACCACGAAGTCTCCTGTTGATGTGTACTGGAAGATCTTATCCTCTACTGACACAAGCGAAAGCAAGCTCGTACGTGGGACGCGGGACGCACCGTTTTACATCAAAGGAAGGTGTTGTCGTAGCACTCTTTATTTGCGATGATATTATCCCCATCACACCGTAATGAAGCCCGCCTGCGAATATTCGAGGTAAAGGTGCAGGAGTATAATTTTATGAGCCATTGGTTCCCGGCGCAAGTTAAGCCAACGAATAGACGTGCACCAGCGGCCGTAACAAGCCGATGGTTGCCGAAGACTCGGAAGAGGCCGGCGATCGACCTAGCACGGCCACTGATCATCAGTGCTGGCGCTTTCCTTTAGGTTTCTAGTCTCTCGATAAACTTCCTCTGTCGTTCCTCGTTCTGAACTCTGTCTTCTGACACGTATGTCAGACCTTCGGCCGCGCTGCGCTGCGTACTTTGGATACACTTCCACAGGGCTTCAACTAATATAAGGGCAGGGTATAAGTGACTTATACCCTGCCCTTATATTAGTCTCCAAGAAATATCAGCGCAGCCTGGAAGCAGACTGCTTTTCTGCTTTTCTGGGAGTAAGTCACTCGGCTTCTAGGACCTGAAACGAGTTCCTTTACTATGGTGCGATAGCTGGGTCATGAGGCTGAGGTTACTGATTGGACACAGCCTGCATCTGTCGTCAACGCGCCTCTATCTTTGGCTGTGCAGTCTGGTATCCTCCGATCAGTACATGACCCCACCCTTTGCTATTCCGCGGAGGAATGCTGTTCAAGAGCATCTGAACGTGACCAGATACTGCATGCGCTTGACAAGGCGCGGCATTCAGAAGACCGCAGTTCTTCCACGAGCAGGGTGATACAGACATGATATAACTTGGTCTGAGATCTGAGCCCAGCCCCAATCTTCCTTCTCGGCTTCATCCATGGGCAGCGAACTCCAATCTGCGCATCCTACACTGTCCGATACAGGCTCAGGGATACAGTGCGTCGCATATATCTGGCTCTGCGGAAATCGTGTGTGGACTGAGCCGGACGTAGGGCCCCCGATTTCTTCCCGAATGCACAAAACTTCGTCGTCTGCGGTGGACGATTCACGAGCAATGTCACGCATATGCACAACACGAACCAAGGGATGCTCGAATCAATGGCCGCCCGTCTGACATGACCATTGCTGTATACCAAGGGCAGAAAGCCGAAGAAGTAAGTCAAGTAGATGTGATTTTGTCCGTCTAACCTTCACCACCGCTGTATAGGAATGGCGCCGAGATATTGGGAAATATTATGGCGTGCGGTGAGTTAGACTAGCATTACGCCTGTCGCTCGTTCTCACTTCAACCACAGTCATCCGAAATTTCTTCAAATTTACGGGGTATCAGGATCATGTAGCCTGTACGCTACAGTTTTCCATGACGGTTCGTTTCCATCCTTCTTTCAGATCTCCCCAATTATTAGGCCAATACTTTCCATCAGACCTTATACCGCTGCAAGAAATCTACTCGCTCTGTCAACAGTTGATTTTGGCGACCCCTTATCTCGATGCCTATTTTGTGTGTCTACGCTGACTTTGAGAGAAACAATGGCTAATAATTGAGCAGGGTCAAGAGCTGTGGGTGAGGACGTTGGGATCCTTACGTTGATCAATCTCTCAATCTCTTCTTAGGATGCTGAAACATATATCCAGTCAATCTCCGGAACGCTGCTGGCGCGTAATTTGTCGTCTTATGATCCCGTTCTCATTCGGGCTACCTCACAGTATCATGGATCTTACACGCCTTGGATGCGCCGCACAACTGGTCGCCTGTGCGTTGATCTCTCTCCAAGCACGGAGGACAGACCGATCATCCCCACCGTCCTCCCCGGCGCTATACCCCATATCCCAATTCCTCAGCTCCACTCAGATCAGGACGCCGGTATCATCGCCTCTCTTACATTACACCAATGTCACGACATCGTCAATCATTCCCACGAAATGTCGCTATGGTCCTCAGACTCGCTCCTCGTGTTGGGCCAAATGTCCTTGGGAGCTCTCATTTACCGGTGGTCGGGCTCCGAAAAATCCGATGGAACTCGCGACAATATCCCAGTGTGTGTTCGAAGATTCCGGATGGAAGTTGCATACGAGGGGCTCCAGAAGCCGATCCAAACCTGTGCGCATGAATACTGGTTGGACGCGGTCAGTGCCCACTAAATGTTACTTGATTTCTTAGCTGATTCCGTGTAGTATTGACTATTTCAACGGCATGTCCACGGGGATGGTGTCAAGGGCGATTCACTGGCCCAGGGCTGCGAGCTGCTGGCTTCCTCAAGCCAACTATATTCTAGGTAATCTCGGTATCATCTCCGACTATGAGAACTCTCGTATGTACATGAGTTATTGCTAAGATTTTCAATCTGACTATCGTCAACAGGCGTCGTTGACGGAATCGACTATTGGGTTTCATTCTCGCATCTCACGGACGTCTCTCAGAAGGGTGGTTACTTGTTTCTCTGCCCATTGGACGATCTCCGGTCTGGGGATGGGGCGCGTTTCCGCCACCCAGATCTTGCTTCTTACTGGTCGCTCGATCCTTCCGGCACTGAACGTCTCAGCCACTGGAAGGCCCATTCTCTGGGGTTCCCTGCTTTGGCCTTCAAAATGAAGATCTGGGTCCGGTCCTGGAATGATCGCGTTTACGCCGGGCTTCATCTGTTTCACCAGGGCAAGGGCTTCGACCCGAATAGCCAGGATATTGCGCGTCAGATGGGTGTACCACTGTACAAATCTCCTTGGATGAATTCGCGCGAGTCCCCTTGTGGTGAGCTTATATTCTCGTGTCTATGCATCCCTTTGTTAAGGCGGCCAGACGAACCTGCCGTTGCTGGAGAGGAACCAATTAATAGTGAAGCGGGCGAAAATGAATAGAGAGCTTGCGCAAAAGCCGCACGAGCCGCGTGCGGCTTTTTTGCATTGCGCAGAGCCACACGGGAAAACTTTGCCTTGGTGGCCTGTAACACATGCATATGAATAGAATTTGTATAATTTCGCACTGCAGTAGCCGTCTGGGGGCATTTGTATATTGTCGAGTGAACCGAACACCGTCAACCTGCTATAGACATGATGTTACTAACATCATAGAACCTGAGTGGCGAGGCGGAGTGGAAATCAAGCGGTATTGATGCAGTCAAATGTTGGCTTTCTCACGCTTGGGCCACCACGGCGTCCACAGAATACAGATTCCGGACATTGCAGACCAGTTTTCAACTCCAAACGGCATTTGTTAACGTAATAATTCAAATAACCCCTGCGGCTCTGCGCAATGCAAAAAAGCCGCATGCGGCTCGTGCGGCTTTTGCGCAAACTCTCTAATCTCAACCAAGTTGCGACACCAGAGGTAACCCATCTCTCTTGCTTTTCGCGATGCGACGGACTGATTGTTGGATTAACTCGCAGCGTGCTCAATGAGAAGCATCAAGAAGCCCAAGGGATATGGTGTCTCGGGGTGAGGTTCAGCCTTCAAGCATTTCGACCCACATAAAATTCTTATCTCAAGTGCATCCGCAACGAATATTCTCCGCCGGCCTCGAAAGTTATTTATCCTCGGAGGATTGATATTTCTTTCGGCACTTACTGTGCTATGAGTGACGGTATGTCTCTTCTATGTCCGGACATTGAACCAGTATCTTGATTCAACATCCCAGCTCTTTCGCACTGATCCAAGTTGTGGCCTCGCGATTCAGCGCGCCCAGAGGCTTGAGTTATGGCTTGACGAAGATTGTCTAGTGACTTTCATCGACATCTTGAAGAAGGATCCTAGAGCGGCAATGGCTTACAACGCTATTGAACGCGACAAAATTCGGGTGAAGTGGCTTCAAAGGCAATTGGGTGTGGAAATGGACTGAATATACGATCATTTCGAGCTGGCAATACTTTTCTCATGAGATCCAGGATGGCGACCCTGAGAAGAGACAAGCTCGTCGTGGCCACGGACAACCGAGGGCATCCCACGAAAATCCTTGTCTCTTGTTACATCCCCGACCTATCCCAAAAGCGCCAAGCACACTACACTTATCTCCATTCATGTTAAAACCCTGCGCCTCCAAGCGATGTCGCGCGTCAGCAGGCGTCAGCCCGCCTCCAAGCGATGCCGCAGGTCGGCCCGCCTGCCAGCCTTCATTTTGAACAATATCAACATCAGTGATCAAACTTGTAGGTTTTGTGCCTCCACTTCGACTCAAAAGTACAGGAATATCCTGTACCTCTGGCCTCAAAGGTGAACCTCGAAGTCACCTTCTCTGACTCAACACCGCAGAAATCACTGTTGGAGCGGAATCACTCGTGTCACATCAACTCGGTTATCAGCCGATGCCAGTATCCAGGTCGTATGAGACTAGTCTACGCGATGGGATATAACACGGGCACTCGTTCTCACCTTGTAAATTATCTCTTTCATTCCGTTGACCTGGTGTCCCCCACCTGCATTTATTTATCCGTTCTTCATGGCTCGCGTTATTTGCTTGCTGTTCTCGCTCCTCTACGTCTTCCAGGCATTCGCTGGTGCGGGCACCCATGCATACTTCCCCGCATTCTTCTCGCTAAATTATCTCGTGCAGCCCCTCTAAATGGGCGAGTCTTCCTTGGTCGGCGGGTCAACGCTGGCTGGAGTGACACCAACGACCAGCTGAGTGGACGTATTTTGTCAGCGCGTGCATCCCTGGCGAAAATCAACTCCATGTATGCTGTTCATTTACGCCCGCCAGTGACTCATCCGATTTCCAACCAGGAGCGAACTCCATAACCAAGAACCACTTTTTGAACGCTCAGTTCTCGCTACTCAGCGCATCCAGGATCGCTGACAAGGTCACCGACAAAATCGCTCTTGCCGCGCTCAACGGCAAAGAGCCGGCGCGAGACAATGCGCATCGCCTTATCCTCAGCGGGCTGAGTGACGCGCAGAACACCCTTTCGACCGTTTCTGCTTTTGAGATCGTCACGTAGGTTGCACGTCTTGAATCATTGCGGCGATGATGACACCGCGTGCAGAGGTCAAGGGAACACCACGGAGAACCTACACGAGGCGAACGCGTTTGTCGCTCAGGCCATGATCAGTGCGCAGCAGGCGGTGGCTCTGAACTGCACCAAAATCGTAGCCGAGCCGTTCACGACTACTGCGGGGGCATTGGGGGCAACTTTAACGGCGAGGCAGGTGCTCTCATAAATAATCCATGAGGCTCGTCAATGTGTGTAGTAGACGGAGAATTATGTTCTGTTGGGCTCCCCATTACGTTCTACGATCCTTTCCTCTGCAAGACGGCAAGGTTCTTTGATCAGCCTCTGCAGTCACTTAGTTCTTCAAGTTGAGCAGGGACCCCGGGGGAAAGTGACGCTTTGACGTTACACGTGACGCAGACTGACGTTGTAAAATTTCTGATTCACATCGACGCTAATTGACGCTGTAATTGTTACACTGCTGCTGTGTCACCCAGATATTGCCGCAGACGTCAAGTTAGTGTCAATAAGCACCTGCAACCTAATTTATGACTGCCGTCATTCCCACACCAATATTCAACATTCAATCCCTGCCTGACCTACTGTTTCAGCGGCAAATCATGTGTGCCTCTCGACGACGAAGCCTGGGTGCAAGTTGCCACACATAAAATCCCAATGGGAGGAACAGAGGCTCCTCTCGGATGTTCTGTGAGTCTGTGATGAATCAGGATGATTAATCATGGAGAACCTACCACAGGGACCCTGGGGAACATATTAAAAGCTGGACAGTGGCTGTGTGTTATTGCCCATTATCTGGACTCAGTTGATCGATCTTGGGCCGATAAATTGGGCTGAGACCTCTTGGAACATTACAATCAATCTTACTTCCTGCGCAAGTTGGTTCGGCTCGCTGACCTTGAACCTAAAATATAATTATTCAACCATGTGATGGTCTCAGATCAGAAGTATTGTGCGAATCATCCAACCCCACTAGTCCGTTAAGCTTTCCCCCGTAGTTATCTCCCAGTGCACCAAATTTTGAGTGCAGCTTGCCGCCATGAGTGTTTCTACATTGGAGGCTACTTTGGAAATAAACCAAAAAGAGGAATTTTCATACCTGCTGGGTCGTTATATGAATGGTGCAGCCTCGTTTGGGCAGTGCATCTCCAAAAAAAGTTTCATAGTCTTCAACGTAGCGGCAACATGATTGACGCAGGGTAGCTGTGTATTGACACAGAGTGGTGGTGTATTGATGCAGAGTTGAACTCGAACTAAGCGAGATCAGTGCACATCTTGTGAGTTATTAACGATCAAGTTTCGGGTAGGCCAGAGCCGCTGAAGCTCCAAGTGAGAATCTCGTAGAAGACGAAACATAAAATTTGCGGCACCGTAGAACTTGACCCAGAACCGGCGTTGGCACTTTCTAGGGCTCCGACCCGTAAGACCCGTAGTACGGAACGGGTATTTACGGGTATCTACGGGTACACCCGTACCGTACCCGTCCCGTAGAGGGCATCTCTCGAGGCCCCTACGGCCGGGTCCCGGTCGTACACGGGTTACGGCCGTAAGTACGGGTGTTTTGAGGCATTTTTTAAAAAAAGATTGGGAGGCGCAGAATGAGCTTCCTATTGTTAAGCTACCACATAAATCGAACTACAGTGAGGCCTGCTTTTCCTCGTGTTCCAGGACTTTGCGCTCCCAGCGCAACCTTGCCTTAACAAACATCAGCATCCGTATTGTCTCAGCCATCAAACTGGCGCGACGTAAACCAATTGTGTCGCGACCGCCTGATAAGATACGCTCAACAGCAACCACTGAACCTTAAAGCTATTGGGGGAGGAAGTCAGCCTAATATTACCAAATCTTGATGTAAAACTTGCCTGGGATGCAGAGAACATTGCGCACAAGCCGATGAAGATTCGGGATTTTTTTGCGGCGGCTGTACCACCACTGGAGTGGGTCAGTGTCCTCTTCGTACGGTTGAGAGATGGCGTCGCCGTTTGAAGAACAACGCAAGGATCACCGAGCGATATCTAAAGAACTGGGGGAATATCAAGGTAGCTGAGAAGAATCAGAAAAAATGCCTTGTCTGGAAAAGTATTTACTGACCAATAAAGATGAGGTTGGAAGCCGCCAAGCACGAGAAGTAGACCAAGGAGAAGACAATGTCGAAAATGGAAATAGCCTGAACGGCCTCGAGCCAAGAATGGAGCCAGACAATGGCGGATACTCCAGTAATAAAGGGAAGGATAAACAGGGCGAGATTGGCAAGGGCCCATGTCATCCAACAGCTGGGCACAAAAAATATGAAGGCTATCGTGTACTTTATAAACACGTCCTGGACTGCCTCATTGATTAGCGATATCGAAATTTGAAAAATGAGCCGGGTACATATTGGGTACATATATCAATTATTTGAAATTTGAGCGATGGAGGAAGAGGCGGTATACGCAGGATTGTTGCTATTGGAACAACAGTTAAGCAAGTTTGTTCTGTCTACGTCCGGTAAATGTATGCCAGGAAATGGGTTGCTTGTCGATGGTCAAGCAGTAGTGATCAATTTGGCCTAGCGCATGAGAGGAGCGAAGAAGCCGAGATGATGGCCACGGCAATCACCCTCGGAATGGAGCCAAAATGATCGGCAAGGGGCCTATGTCTGTTCAAACTTGTCGCAAAAACTCAGGGTAGTGCACGGCACGGCTCGGCGCACTCTAAAAACACTGTTTCATTGACCCGTAAAACCCGTATACGGACGGGTACGGGTGACCCGTTTGCGGGTGTACCCGTACCGTACCCGACCCGTAGTAACATCACTGCCAAGTCTCTACGGCCGGGTGCCGTACCCGTACAACGGGCCGTGAACCCGGCGCCTACGGTTGCGGGTCGGAGCCCTAGCACTTTCCTTGCACGTGAAGAATAACTCGAGCAGTGATGGAGATGGTTCAGGACAGAAATAATGTACTGGCACATACACAATGGATACTACGGCAACACTTCCCCAGACTGCCGCGAGACTGACACAAACTGCCGCGAGACTGACGCAGAGTGCCGCGAGACTGACGCCGAGATTGACACATACTGGTCACACTACTGCTCTGTCACAGTGCTGGACTGACGCAGAGTGACGCTGAAAAAAAAATGACTGCCGTAACAACATCAGGAAACATCTCCTTTGCTAATAAGGTCGGATTACCCCAAACTTCGGGGCAATCGGGCCCAATTACCTTGCTTAGGTTCGTTAGCTTTCTAGTGACGTTGAAAATAAATTAGGGATAATCAGACCTTATTTAGGTGGGATTTGCAGCGGTTATCAGACGTTTAGATGTTCATCTGAGGACAGCACATAGATAGAACACCAGGAAAAAAGTATATTCACAGTATGTAGCTATTTACGACATGCAAACAGGCTATATATGCCTAGCCGCCACCTCGGAACGCAAACGGGACGATGCCATGAGCGCCAAGTATCCAAACGGGGCTAAGGGAAAATGTGAGTACAAATGATTATGTAGTTGACAACGGGAAACATAGCTAATAAGTGTAGGAGTTTCCCGCACCCGCTGGGCGCATGTGGTGTTCCGGGATCATCAAGATTACTTGGGTTTGATGTACGGCGACCCGCTGGTCGAGTTGGGAGTAATCAGCGATAAGGAGAACAAGAGAAAATATGGACAGACCACGGCCCGAGAGAATTCACATTGTAGCATCCGCACGCATGCATCGTGTGTGTGGCATGTGCATCACTGTGGTAAAAGGATTAGCAGGTGCTGTCAAATGATGTACTGACCATGGAAGAAGTGCGGGGCACAGCGAATGAGAACGGAGCATGATGGGATGTGCGAACGCACCTCAAATATGCCACACTGATGTCGTTGCGACTCGGCGCGATTGCGTCCGTGCCCTGAATGGAAATAGATGCTGATCAAGGTTTTGGGTAGTCTGGGAGGAAGGTGTGAGCAACGTCGAGAGGGGAGAGCTGGTAGAGCGGGAAATGAGAAGCGGGACCGTGACGCACCACAGCCATGACATCATCAAGAAATTGGTCGGTGCGCAACCCACGGGTACGGAGATCATCTGTGAGGTATCGGCAAGTATGGTACAGTTCTGGGGAAGGCCCAGCGATAGCGATGGGGACGCACAGTGAGGTAAGCTGATGATGCTCATCAGCGCGCTCTGAAAGCATAAGGTCAGCTGGCTGCTGGAGCGCGGGTAGAGCGACACACCTCCATGAGCATTGTTAATTGCAGAACGATCTCGCAGTCGGGAAACGGCTCGAACCCAGCCAGCGCGCTAGAAGAGTCCAGGAAGACGCGAGTCTGAGCAGATGAGGAAAACACCACTTACGGGAATATCAATGACCCGACGACGATAGGGAAGGGTCGCATAGGCTGTAAAGTCGTTTATGGAGCGGCGAGAAGGCATGAGAGGGAGTAAAGCTCGAGGATGGTGGGTGACAAAGTGGGGGAAAGAGAGAGGCGTTGTTGACGAATGTTGTGTTCTCATCCGTTTCTGGACATCAACCACTTTTTTGATGGCACGTGTCGGCTGTGCCTGGCCGTGCCTGGGCTGTGCAACATTAGGGCCGGTCCCTCGGCAAGGGACTGGGAACAATTTCCATTCCTCTATTCACCTGAAGTACGAGTCAACCCTTGGGATCCAAAATTAATCAACTACCAAATATATTCCCATGCCGAATAACATTGTCCCACCCTTCCTTGGACCCAATAAGAACTCGTTAAACTGCTGTGACACGCTAACAGAGGAAATCCAGGTAATCTGACCCCGTTCCGCCCCATTCTCCCAGATTATCCTAACCTGGAAATCAAGAAACAAATTACCCCTAAATTAGTGAAGGAGGTTTTTTCCTGATGAAACTGACTCAGTTTCATCAGGAAAAAACCTCCTTCACTAATTTAGGGGTAATTTGTTTCTTGATTTCCAGGTTAGGATAATCTGGGAGAATGGGGCGGAACGGGGTCAGATTACCTGGATTTCCTCTGTTAGCGTGTCACAGAACCTCGCTGGAGTTGCCTGAACCCCGAACTTGAACTTCGGTTCAGGTTCAGCAATTTTCCGAACCCCGAACCTGAACTTCGCGTTCAGTTCGGTTCAGTTCGAGTTCGAACCGAAAGGTCGAACCGAACTTTCCCAACACTAAAACTGACGTTTGACGCCAGATTGACGCTGAAGACTGACGTTGCAAACTATGTGTCGCTCTTTGGTTGACGCAGACTGATGTTGCAAGGAATCAAATTTCGTGTCTTCAACGGCCTTGCCCCTGGATATTTGAGTTTTTTGAAATGGATACCACTGTATTAATGCCAAGGGACTGTGCATAGAGACTATGGGAGCCAGGCAAGAGCATATAACTTGAGTTCAACATGTGAACATTGGACTGACGCTGAGACTGACGTTACATGAGTCAACAGCACTGTTGCGTCAAAATCCCTTTGCCCCTTCAAGTCAATTTACTTACTCCTTTCTGATTTATCGCTATTAGCGCGATCGATGCTAGACTAGCCAGCAAAGATCAAAGACAGTTGTTTGATCAATGCCCCATACTGTTGATCGATTGTCATCAACTCAACCACATGTAGCGACTGGTTCGAGTCTAGATCGATGCCCACCTCGCGGCCACGGGCTGCCTCGGGCATCCTACGAAAAACTCCCTTGCCGCTTGTGGCATCCCCGAGCTTCTTAGCCCACTACACGGATCTCCTTCCAATTTTACCTCCAAGCGGTCGCGGGTCAGCCCGTCCAGATACCTGAGCGATGTGATATATAGTATGGACAACGTTCTCACCTCCATTGCCTCTTTCATTCCGCCGACCTGGTGTCCACTTGACAATTGTCCTATTCACACCCGCTCTTTATGGCCCGCATTATTTCGTTGTTGTCGCTCCTTTATGTCTTCCAGGCATTCGCTGGTGTGGGCTCCTATATTTCATCGCATTCCCTGTGCCAAATTATCCCGTGCAGTCCCTCTAAATGGGAGAATCCCCCGTGGTCGGCGGATGAACGCTGGATGCAGCGACACCAACAACCAGCTAAGTGGAAGTATTTTGTCAGCGCGCGCATCGCTGACGAACATCAACTCCATATACATTCACTCGTGTCCTTCTCACCTCGACAGCACTCATACAGTTTAAACCAGGAGCGAGCTTCGCAACCAAGAACCTCTGTTGAACGTGCAGCTCTCGCTACTCAGCGCATCCAGGATCGCTGACAAGGTCACCGACAAAATCGCCCTTGCCGCCCTCAACGGCAACGAACCGGCGCGAGACAATGCGCATCGCCTCATCCTCAGCGGGCTGAATGACGCGAATAACACCCTCTTGACCCTTTCCGCTTTTGAGATCTTCACGTAAGTTACAAGTCTTGAACCATTGCGGCGATGATAACACCCGTGCAGTGGTCAGGGTAATACCACGGAGAACCTACAGCGGGCGACCGTATTTGTTGCTCAGGCCGTGGCCAGAGCACATCACGCAGTGGCTCTCAACTGCACTAGGATTCAGACCGGATCATTGACGACTACTACGGCGAGTACGGCAACGACGGTGACTGCACGACATGTCCTCTTATAAATGTTCCATGGAGCTGGTCAGTGTGTATAGTAGGCGGAGAATTTAATGTTGTCCCCAATTGGGCTGCATATTACGTTCTGCAGATCTGATCAGGGGATCTAAAGTCCAGCCGCTGCTGGATACATACAACGAAAGGAAAAGTTGTACATAAAGGATAGACTAAGTGCCAGAATGAGGGTAAAATGCAGACTCATGACAATCTTCCAAGTCATGGCCGGTTCGAAGTCTGTGTCGTGCACCGCGGAGAAAGCTCAACGAACGAGCGATAAATCTTAGTGCACATCTCAGAGCAAGAATCTCGGAAGTAATTCAGCCTGCTCACCCTATTCCTCCGGAGCTGCGTGTTGCGGAGGGAGACCTTCGTCCTGTTTCGCGAATGGCAGGTCCCACGAGGATAATTTCTGGAAAAGCGGATATCCTAGCTCCAAGGCGAATCTTGGCTACTCGTATCATAGCCTTTGGCTTCCTGGAATTATCGGATTCCGGTGTAAACGTCTGCATCCCAGGACGATACCAAGGCCTGCATTGTGAAACTGAGACGGGGGAATCGCAGCTGTTCCAAATCCTTCATGCTCAACCATGGAGCTCCACGAGCCGGGCGAGGACCGCGCTGGAACTGCAAGGGGGTGTCGGCGGAGAAAACCTCCCGCACGGAACAGAGAAATAGAAATCCCGGAGGAGTGCGTTCACCAGTTCCGAACAGTGTCAGGACATCTGGTGCAACGGCTATTGGGACTGCGATAGTTAACATTCTGTGAACGCACCATAATCCTCGTAGTTGGACGTTATCCCGAAGCGCCTGAAGACTTGGTTCGGTTGCGCCAGCCACGCCTTCCTTGCAAGGACGCGCTTGCCGCCACCAGGAATTCTGCGGCGGCGAATATATCCATCCCCAATCTCGAACGAAGTCACACTGCCAATTATCGAGATCATTACAGGGACCTGCGAGAAAGAAAAGTCACTGGCGGAGTCCAGCCATCCTCCATAATCACTTGACCTCTCTCGCGCGCCCACCAGTCGCCACCAGAGAAATCAGCCTCGGGGATGCATCCGATTTCCGTCCAAAGTTCAATTTCAGTCCCCACCGCTGAGATAATTTCCCCCAGCCGCACTTGGGTATCCGTCGAAATCGTGAGTTGCCGCTGGCGTGCTAAACAATCCGTGAAAGTTTGATAATACTGGTCCCAAGAATCGACTCCCTGATCTTGGCGTCGTCGGGCAGATCAAAAGGCGTTGGGGCAGGCGAGTATAGTGAGTCGAAGTCTGATTCAGAGGAATCGGTGACACAAGTTACCCACCAATTCTATATCGCTCGACTCAAGAGTTCGACTACTGAAAAGTCGACTGTGATTTCAAATGGATATTCTTACATGGAATTTCTCGTTCTGTAGAAATCAATAACAACCGATGCAGCAAGAAAGGTGGACACACGAGATACTTCCAGAGATATACCGCCTGGAAATAAGAACTATTGTATTGCTTCAGGAGTTGAGATATTTCTGAATTACTCACCATGAGTAATTCGTGAGAAACAGAGGTACGAACCGTCATGGAAAAAAATAGTAGTGTGTATCCGAGCCGATCTCGTCGTCCAGTGGATTTGGACTAGATTCGGATGACTGTGACTAAAATATATACCAAGAAGAAAGTGATCGGTATGCCCTCACCGAAGCGATGAATATCGCGAAATACTATCCTACTACCAGTCCTACAGAGGGAATTAGATAAGACCCACGGAAACTAGGGCAACACACCTCTTCGGCCCCTCTCTCTTCGTATATAGCTACGGTCATGTTCGACTTGGTCACTTGGAGCCATGGATCCGGGCAGAGTGTCTTTTCATCGATTGTAAGGTTTCGGTGTACTCGGGCCGACATCCGTCCCTTCGACTGCGTCATCCTTGGACCTTGCGCTCCTGAGTCACTCGACTCAGTCTAGTCATATGTCATATGTAGTCACTCCGAGTCATCCTTTAGCTACTTTACGAGTCCTAAAATTTATTTTTGGATCGTTCTTCAGGCATCTTTTCTCCGCGTTTTTACCTGCCTCCCGGTCGCTGAAATTTGATGAGTTGTGCCTGATCCAGTATCATCTCTACATGTCCGCATGCTTGCAATTAAATCCGTTTTGGCCTGTTTCCTGCCTCCAAACGTCCGGGCCGGTATCCGGTGACTCATACCGGCGCGTCTCTTTCAGTTTCACATCCTCTTTTCCCAGCGTCTCAATTCGGAGTCCGAACTTCATCGATCATCTTCAACAAATTTGAGATAACTTGATGGTTGCCAATCGTGCTCCATTGTCCCTCGGATCTCCCATATTGAAACTCGCCCTTGCCGCTGGGCAATTCATATGATCCTCTCTCATCCTCGTTTCTGGCGCGAATAAGTGGCCCTACCCAAGGTCCAGCAGCTACGTACAGTGGATTTCTTGAGACTGGATGTCATTGAGGATAATCATATTCAAAAATCCCTGCAGACAGAACCTCTTCAGTGTTCCAAAGCCCCTCGGTTGTTGAAGTTTCGGGGTTGCTTTGTGATCCGCCCGCCGGCCATCATCGAAACTATTATGCAACACGGTTCACCTTTTCGCGTCAAAAACGATCTCTGTTTTCGGTGTGAGATCCAGTTAGGCTGCCGCCCGTTAAAGCTGAAACACTCGGACGGACGGGTCTCGCTAGCGGCATGGTCATGGCACGATTGTGACTCGTTTTTTTGGCCTTGGAAAACCCGTCAAGAGGTAAAGGACTGTCTTTGGAAGTCAGTGATCTCATAGTGAATAAACACTAGTAGCCCGAAGACCCACTATCCACCGGAGGCCTGCAGTATCATTCCTTTTTGGTGGAATTGGAAACTCGGTTGTGGTTGACAATCGTGAGTGGTCCCGAGCCGATCATTAATCTGACCGCACGCAGCCTCGCCGTGACATTTGACATTTGATGGGAATGTACTTTTTCTCCTGACTCCAACCATTGTCCGCTGAATCGAGCGGTCCTTGATCCTTCCTATTCTGTATGTTGCTTCTCGCTTTGACCATTGTGTCGTGATCGCTTGATCCATTGTTCACAAGGCTGAATGAGATATGGGTGAGTAGAGAGTCTTGCTGAGTCGGATGCTGGAAAGGTTTTCGCTCTCTCTGGCTCTGGAACTGCGGGAATCAACGCTGCGGACTTAATCATGTCTTTTCCCGACCACTGTATTTTCCCATCAAAGTTTCAAATCTAGTGTATCCCTTCTGGTTGCCTTCGGAGGTCATATACTAGATCTTCGCCAGACTTGTCTGTGAAGCAGCACAATTTCTGACGGTCCTTGAGCTTCGTCGGGCATACCTGTATCACTGTACCCTAGCCAGCGAGCAATACATTTGAGCCTGCATGGCACATTCGAAGCAGGGCCGCGTGTCCCTAAACGTTGTGACCTTTCAAGATCTTGGGGGTCTGGGTCTACACCCACGAAGAGGCCGTCACAAGCACCATTACCACACCTCTGCCCGAAATACCTTTCAAACTCATTATTCATCACAGTGACGACAAAGGCTCAGCGCTCAACCCCCACCCCCCTTTAATTTTCGGATGTATCTGCGCCGTTGAGCGAGCTCAAGCGGTGCAAAGGTATCCCATTGTGGGGCACACTTTCCACACTGATCTGAGGGCTTTGAGATCGACCTTGTTCAAATGAAGGTTCTGTCCATCCTGCCGGATTGCTTCCGCTGTCCAAATTAACCTAGGGCCCACTTCGAACCCGGGAAATGTCAACAAAAGAGGACTCGTCCTGCCATGCACAGCAGTGGCCTCAAGAGCTAGTAAACATCAGTAAGTAGCTCTAGTCAGTAAGATACTATCGGTGACTAGCTACTTGGCCACCTACGTGTTTTCGGTCCTGTATGGAAGCCTAATAATGAGTTGGGAACAACTACCGGGCCTCTACATGAAGGCATGGGTCCTGCGAACACGTCTGGACCATTTGGCCGAATTTTGGTTGAGTTGTAATGGTTGGGTGAATTCTCTCCGGTCGCATCCTAAAAATAGCCATTTCCGGGTTAGTTGGTCACCCACCTCGGGACGGTGTAGTGCGTGCCGATGAGGTTTAAATGTGTCTAAAAGTGATATGGAGGGATAGAGTGACTAATTTGAACCCGTAAAGCATAGATCTGACCTATAGAATGGGTGGTAGTATTTCCCTCCGAAGAGGTGCGACGTAGACGAAATGGGAGTAATAATGTATACAGGTGTCATGCAAGAGATATCGGCTATGGGGACTCAAAATAAGATGCAGATGTCCTCGTACGAAGGATGGTAACATACCTACATGCACAGTTTGGCCTTCCCATGCCTCCCTCCCCTGGAAAAAACTTGAGTGTTGGGACCACCGAAACAGGGTGATTTGTTTACATTGTTTACATTTCCGGTGACCGCCTCCGCATACAAGTACGCTAAGGATAGTAGAACCACCTCGATGGGCCCATGTAAATTAAAGTAAATGTAGGTAAGATGTAGGTAGAGAGGTGGGCAATGAGCGAGTGTCGATGAGTGGGGGTGGTTTTCAGGCTGTGGTTTTGCCTCGCGACTTTAAGGGAGTGTTCTTCTTCGCCATTTCGCGCTGATAATCCCCGAAGATTCTCCCTGCTAGTCGAATTGCGACCGTATGCCATTCGGCAGCGAAGTGGTGGAGCAGATGCTCTCTTGTGAGGACGAGCGAGGCGACCAACCCGGAGTTAAGAAATGAGGTCATCACGCCTCGGCCCGCGATCAACCACGCCACAGCTTTGGATCAACTCATCAATCTGCGCCCAAATTTGGCATGGAGGGACGCCAGGGATCGTACTCCCTCCCTCGAGCCCAAGCCTCTCACATCTCTCAGTATTGAACCTTATATTTGCAAGTGGCTAACTAACTAGGGTGGCCAACTAAGGGGTTACCCATAGTATTCCCCCTTGAACGCGGAGACCTTCCACCGTTCTTGCGTGTTCCCTCCTCCCTGAGTTTCCTATACTTGTGTGCTTCACTCCGAAAGGAGTTGAAGCCTCACATCGATCTACGAGCCCGGTTGCGAAGTCAAGCCGTATTTCATTGTGCAGGTCCAGATCGCCCAGCGGAAGGATCCGGAAGTCTGGCCATAGGTTAAAAGTATCCTTATCATACAAAAACACGATCACCGGAAGGAACACCTGGGACTGCATGAGTGATTTTTGTGATGCTCCCGAATTTTCCCCCGGCCACGACAAAATGCTGTGCCTCCGGGAAAAAAGCATCGATATACCTAGAGCACGATGAGAGTCTCTTTGGAGGAGGGTCCGGGGCACAAACTGATCGCTGCAAGAGCCGCCTTCATCCACCGTCGATTAGGAGTGGAATTCCGGTTCAAACTTGAAGTGAGGCTCTTCATCCATGTGTTGTCGTTGTTCAGTGTCGAGCCTGGGAGGTTTTTCCGGAGGGACGGCTGGATGATTGTCTACTTGAGTCGAACCCTCCCTCTGTCGCAATGCGTCCCACAACTCACGCTTGGGCGCGCAGAATGGAGGAAAGAACGGATGAGCGGTCGTTGGTGATGGTAACTGTCAAAGGGATGTGTAAGCCGCCGTGAGAAATTCCCTTGATATCGAGAAATTCAAGGCGATTCCTGTTTTGTCTCAAACTTGGAACGAGGCGGGTGGCTATGTAAATTCCTGGGATTACTAAGTTAACTATTGGTACACTACTTAATATGTTAGTTATATAGATGAGGTAACCATCAGGAACGATAAAATCAAGCAGGGCCGGCGAATTGCACAGCGGGGCAGTTCTGCCCACCAGTTGGGCAATGGGGGATCGGTGTCTCCTGGGCACCACCTGGAATTTGCTTAGCAGTGTTTTATGAGGTAAGGGAGCCGCTTACGGTCAGTAGTGAGTGAAGGGAAGGGCTGTTTGCAGCTGAGCTGGAGGTCCTTCGCGCTCTTGGTTGCAGGGAAGCTATATTTCGGGCGGATCAGTCACTGCGGAGGAGTTTCACAAGAACGGGAGTCGCCTGGCGGGTTTGACGGGAGTCTCGACTGTGGCGGGCACGACATCAGAGCAGTCGATGAGGTTCTTGCGATTGTGTCCGAGGATCGCCATCTTGGCCATGGCTGCCTTGAAACTCGCTGCCATAAATTCCTGCTTATCTATGGAAGCCTGAGCGGCTATTTAGATCAACGGACGCCAACGACACGCACTGACAAAGCCCTGCCAGTAGCACGCGGTGCGGGGATCGTGGGCGACCGCAAAGTCTGATTTGAGGCGCAGCTCCCCGGTGTCGTTCCCGCTACCGCGCGGGAGGGGCGACGAGACTTCGCCCGTGTTGTTAGCGGTCCCGGGGAAGCCCACGCCTTTGAGAAGGACTTCGAGGAACACCTGCGTGTCGTAGACGAAGGGTGTCGAGTCGAATGGCGCAGTCTCGATCGTCTCGTCGACGTGGTCCGCGCGCGCGATGGAGTGCGCAGACAGGAGACTGACAACCTCGAAGGGCGAGAAGTTGCCTGCGTCGGCGAAGCGTTCGAGGATCTTGGATACGTTGTCCTCAGGTACCTTGCACTCGGGTTCAGAGCATTTTTAAAAGAGAGGACGGAATTCCTACGGGAATCAATCCATCAACCGCAGGCACGGTTTTGTTCGGACGGCCCGCCATGAATTCGAGCCGAGGTGCCCCCTGTGGCGTGGCGTGGTTAGTTGAGGGTGGCCGATGACATGAAAAGGCTTACGGGACAGTTGCTAAGGGCTACGGCACCTGGGACGTGAGTTAGATATATCGCATCCGCGGAGTTTCGCATTTAGCACGTACCGGCAAATTGAACAAGATCGCCAGCGCTAACTTTATACTTCCCCAGGAAGGGAAGCAGGTTGTTCACGCTATCGTCGATGCCGTCATTCGCATCGAAGTTGGGCTCAACCTGAGCTCCATGAGTCCATGCCCCACAAATAGTGCCAGGTTCGAGGAGCTCACCGTAGGGAAGAGGAGCATGCTCCCGTCAGCACCACCACCGCTGTTGAATTAATATTAGACGGAGGAGAATCTATTTTTGAAATAGGGACGAACGCAGAAGGACCCAAACGTTGGCTGATGGAAATGGCGTCGTCTGGGAGCGCACATATGGATATCGCAGCAAATGATGTGAATGTAACATACGGAATGTCAGACGGATGGCTTCGTGGGCATCTTCGCCGCACTCGTTCTGGAAGAGGTTCTTTTGGAGATCCTTAGTGAGCTGTAACGGCCTCCATTGAGCGAGGGGTCGCAGACGCAGCGAGATTAAAGATACCGGAATGAACGGGCAGCAAGCGGCGTTGCCGACGCGAGTGCCGTCGGGGCAGACAGTGGCAGCGGGTGCAGCGCGTACGAAGGAAGCCAGAGAAAAAAGACCGACCAGAGCGGTGAAAGCCATTGGAGGAAAAGTACTAAGAGAAAGTGTGTGGAACACTGTTGAATCGATGAAGTTGCAGGTGCTTTTATACCTTTCAGACTGAATGTGTTCGAACGGGGCACGGCGCCTTCTGTTTTACAGGAGTTCCGTAGGGATGGCCATAGTTGAGCTGCCGGGCCCCTGAGGGAACCAGAGGATATTATTGGACGACTCGTTCCTCCGTGTAATGGCATGACATCTACTCCTGTTGGTGAGTAGCCGGGAACAAGGTACGGACTGGATTTCCGACGGAAAACATGACGCGTGATCCGAAGTAGTGGACATAGCGGTTGGTCGTTAGTTGGAGAGGTGGTGATTACCTACGATGTAGCGGGAATATCCAAGGTTAGCGGGATTTAAAGTAGTTTCAACTTCAAGGCGATGTAGACACAGATCTTGGAGAGCGCGAGACTTGGGGATGATGGATGCAGAGTTACAAAGAGGTAGGTAGCGTCGGCGACATTGCCAATCTGAGATTCTCTCGACGCCCGTGGAAAACGCCTCCCCGGAGAGAGCAACCCCCGCTCCCAGTCGGAAAGTCGAAGCCGGATGGCATTGCAGTGACTATAGCCGGATTCAGAGTCCAAGATGCGGAGTCGCTGCAAACCGAGGGAAGGAGTCAATTCAGCACACTCAGTCGTCCACGGGGTTGACACGGCGGCGAAAGCAAGAAGGATCTGTCACATCACACCCCCTCATGCCGGACAAGCCGCGTCATTCATCAACGCGGCGGTATCTTGCCGGTAGGGCAACGGCAGGGCAGTTCAAAAATTCCTCCTTCAACTCCCGATTCGTAGCAACGAGCTAAATTTAATCGTGGTGGATTGCGGCATTGCCTACCTGGGTTACAGAAGTAACTTGACTAAGAACTTCCGCCGCCTCACCTCCGCTGATTCCTTGCTTATAAAATCTACCCGACGGCAGGCCCGACGGAGGTGGTATGTACCGACGGTCGTGTTGACCGTCAAAGCCTCAGGAGTCAGAGATTGTATCAATAACGACATATACAGAGCAAGTCCGATTTTAAAAGCACTCAGTGTTATATCAATAGGCCAAACACCGGCAGGTACGCTGTTACGGCCGGCGGAATTCGTTGCATCTGTAACATCGAACGTTTCAGCTACGCACTGATGCGAAATACTATGACATCTGATCTCGGAAGTGAGGACGTATCGGGGGAGGGGGCAGGAAATACTTAAGGAGCTGGCAGTTCCACTGCACATAAGATGGATTGCCTGCAGGCGGCTTGAAATTGGGAGCAAGACACACATCCGGAGGTCAGTGCCCCGTCTGACAGGAAATTATACCATCGGATGTATCTTGGTTGCACGGGAACGACGCGGACGTTTGGCTACGTCCGGCGGAGATAGGCATTTTCTTGATGGAACCCTTTCATCACCGACAAGACCAGGGATGCCTGAGTTTGTAGGAGCTCGCTCCGGCCCAATCGACCATAGGTCCTTGAGAGTTTCCTTTATTATCGAACGGCTACCCAACACCGCGCCGGCGCCCCGGACTCGTGGACTTCACTCACAACTTGAGAGACGATTTCAGAAAATCAAATCTATCCAATACGATCAGGTTCCGACCGTACCTGGCTTGCATATCACCAGATATGGACGTCAGGGCTGTATGTGGGCAGCAGATTCAGTTGGTCAGCTCCGTCGGATCACCTCCCGACTATGGATAAGTAAACAGTACAAAAATGCAACTGAATGAACCTCGCAGCGGGATGCGTATCGGAGCCTCGTTCACTGGGAGGCAGAACAGAGCCGAGGACTGAGATTAGCGTATTTCGCTCGAAGATTGGTTGAAGATGAGCGGGCTCCGAAAGGGTGACGTGTTCAATCATTATTCCTTCTCGGTCTCTTAAACCCGCCACTTTTAGTGATCCAGGTGGGACATGAGGGTCCCACCATAGATAGGACGTTCAAATTTAAATATATGTGCCCTCAGGTTATTATTTCAGGTTCATCTGCCTCACTTTGTCACCCCCAGCCCCCGGACGATGGTGCCGATGGAGTGGCCAGTATGACCCCTTAGCTCAGTGGTAGAGCGTCGCATTCCAGTCAATCTTGTGCAATTTTGTGCCTCGCGAAGGCCGTCCGTTCAATCCGGGCAGGGGTCATGTTTTTGCCCCCTTGAGCGAGCGGACGCGTATGCTTAGCCTTCACAATGACTCGGCTACGCGAGATTTGATGCGAATGGGATTTGGATTTCCCCTACTCTAGGCTCACTCTATCGAGAGGACCTCATATCACCTTGTATAATACTCCCTGCCCGGGCCTGCCGCCTGTCCTCTCCAGCTCAGAGCTCGAGCCCAGCGGGAATGACTAGGGAATTCATTCTCGGCATTTGCCGAACATTCCCGGTAACGTAAGTTACTGGGTCTTAGAGAGCCCTAATTTTTGTTTTTGGGCGTGCATCACATTTTCGTCAGCACTTTTAGCGTAATCACCTTTTCTCTCTGCCAAAATGTGTCGGCCAACTCTCGGCTTGCACAAGCCGAGGTTACGGCAATGATTCGCGAGCTGAACTTCATAATCCTGCTTATTCTGCCTCCAGAATGTTCTCCGAATTGCGGCAACAATGTTTCGGACTTTTCTCCGCTTGCCAGCGATTAGTCAGTCTCGCAATGGCAATGTGGCAGGTTTCTCCTAGACTCGAACCAATTGCTATGGGAGGGACCGTGAAATTGATGACAATCGATCAACAGCACAGCTAAATAGCGACTGGAATAATATCACGGGTTTCAGTAAAGTCAGAAGTTGCCGAAGATTTCTAATATCTCAGAGAAATTTTGACGATGGTCGAGGACCGACTTCCTGGTTCCAAAAATCGTAGGAGACAGTGTTGTAGCGCCGGAAATCCTACGAACAGAGACTAAGCTTTGTAGAGGGCTATTATGTCGGACACAATCAGTTAGGGGCTACACACATATTACAGTTCCAACTGGCCCTAGTGCCCTCCAAATATCTCAAGGATGAATGCTAAAATCATTAAATTCATCTAGAGACCAAGGGGCACAGATTATAGTGCTAATAGGCGGTCACGGAGGCAAGTCACCTCAAAGAAATGAGTATTTCAGCGTGTTCTGGCCGCCTGTTCTTTGCATGTATGTCGGGGCCCATTTTCAGATATATGTCAAAGGTATTCATCGCGATTTCCAGTTACTGAAGTCCACTATATCAACAGGAGGGAAAGCTGAGTCTGAGCCTCTGTCTGGTGGCTGTGCATTCTGAGGCTAACAAAATCAGGTCGCAGAGGAATCAATTCTCGAGATATTGCAATTCTGAAAACATAGGAGGTCTTAGGATTTATCTGCATAAAAAACTGTCTCTTCGGATTTGCAGAAATCGGAGTTCGATGTCTGAGCTTTCGCGAAATTTTGGCAAAGACATTTAAAAACTTCCGCAACTTCCGATTGTACTAAAACCAGTGATTATCTTCCAGTCCCTATCGGCGACTGATCAAACGACTATCTTTGATTTTCCGCAACATCGATAGGTACTGGTTCGAGTCTAGGTTTCTCCCACCATGCCATTCACCTCCGCGACCTTCTGCAAACTCCTGCTTTCCTCCTCTGTGAATCTTCTTATCTCTGCTTCATTCAAGTTGAATCCTGACCTCTGGAATCCCGGCTCCTCAATCTATCGCCTCCGGTCTCCATACTCTCCTGTCTGACAACAGTGGCTGCATGAAGCTTGTGGTTACAATGATTTCGAAGTGGGCCGCAATTGGTGGTGCTGCTGCCATCTAACCCTTCCGCACGCGTCATTTTCATCTCCTCGGGCGTCGTTCAACCTGGCCGGCCGCCAACCAGTGAGCTTCCTCTACCTGATGTAAATCTGCCTCCTGACATAATTCCACAGATTCTGGACCGTCGACCTCAAATGTCTGTAGGGATGTTGATCCTGCATTCTACTCATTCGAGAGCCATCAAAATCGGCTCAGGATTCTCGACCAGGGGAACGAATCTCGCTACCATTGCCTTGCAACTCCGAACCAGGGATGATGCCGCCGACTCTGCATAAGTTGCCGATGCCGGTGCCCAAGGGTTCACCGATGAAGAGGGCAGACACAAGTAATTGGTTCACTCACCACTCCGTTGAATTATGTGCTTCTGCTCCTTATTCGTACATAATTTATTAGACCATCTCGTGTTTTGTTCGCCGACTTACTACTGCTGCATTTGAGTTTAATAGATCAAGCCTTAACTTGTCTTATAAATTAGGTAGCGGGCCATGCTACTCGCCGGCGTTACAGCTTTATCTGCAGCGGAAATTGTGGTTGATCTGTCACTTTTGGTGCTCCACTAGGGCGCACAAGGATGGGACGGCCAGAACACGGGCAGGCAGCGAACGTGACAGATACGGAGTGTCGCAGAAACAAGCTGGGGCTCAGATCCCTGGTGTCAAAGGGGGTAAGTTGGAGGCAGGTACGAGCTTCACTGTTTTTTTTGAGGCATCTGGCTAGGAGAGACGAGACACAGCCTCAGTTTTTGACGGATGATTCATTCCCTTGGGTCACGGACATATTTGCTGAGAAATTGTAGTGCGCACGCTTGCCGACGAGTCTCAAGGGTACTAATTTAATCGAGCCCAAGTCCCGTGTATATAAAGGAGGTCGAGTTTCCGTTTGCCGCTTGGATCGAAGAATTAGAAATTAACCAGATTCAAACCAACCAACGTTACCGGGCCTTGCCGCTTGTCGGCCTTACCCGCTTTATCGTTTGATGGGATCAGACCGGGCCAAATCCCGGCTTCCGCAACGCCACCGCGCATCATACTTACCTACCACTGACCTTCGCCGGTCAATTCACGCGGGATGGACGAAGAAGCCGCTGCACATCCGCTTCTAGTCGAACCACCCATCGGCAACAGTCGGACGTATCCAGTCTAAGCGAACGAAGATTGAAAGCAACTGCCAGCGCGGGCGATTTACTCTGCTCATGCTCCCAAGGGCACCACGGGGGGTGTAACATGTCTGCAGTTCGGCGAGTCGCTCTCGAGTCCCGAATTTCCTATCATTGGCATCGGCCGGTACGACTGTACCGCGCGCGTGTCACTTGTATGTGCTCGGCAACGGGAGCATCGAATCCACCATCATCGGGGTCTGGGATCTTCGGACTGGCGTGGCGTCCACGCTGAGTGGTCATTCAGATTGGGTCAACTCGATACAGCTTTGGGACTCGACTCCGGGCACTCAGTCGATTTTGTCCGCGGCGCTAGCAATTTTAGATTACTGCGGGGCAGGTGCTGTTTTCAGCCTCTGACGACAGGACGCCCGGACTCTGGGATCTCAGCCTGCCAACTTGTATCTCTTCACTGGCCGCAGCGTGCCGGCGATCGCTTATCGAACGGCGACCCCAAGCCCAGCGCCGCCGACACGCTCGCACTCGCAGCACCCCCGAGCCGCAAAATCTGTTCTCATCTCGGGTAACCTCGACAACAGCCTCAAATTGTGGGACATCGACACTGGTGAGGCAACGTCGACGTTCATTGATCACATCGAATTTGTGTGGGCTGTGGCGGGGGATAAATCGAGGCTGGCCGGTGGAAGCCACGATCACACGATCAAGGTATGTATATTTCCGTCCATCCCTGCAAGCCACGGAGACTAACCGCCCGGCGCACGTTTGGTCCCGCGAGGAAGGCAAATGCACTGCAACCTTCACTGGCTATTCCGCTGCGGCAATGTCAAGATTTAGAGTTTTGGGGGATGACTCGAATAAGGGTTCGGTGCTGTTGAGATTGTAATCAAGTTCGTGTGATCTCGAACATGATATCTATCGCTACTAAGATGAAAGTATAAAAATTACGGCTCTCGTTCTGGAAATGGCGCAAGCGTTGCTTGCCTAGATGCAACCACGATCGTACATTCAACCTCGTCTCGTCCCCGTCGGAGACCGACTTCGCATCATCGGGGCACACTCTAACATCTGCATCGAGCATACTGTTCCGTTTAGGATCCAAGTTTACAGCTTCCAAATCCTTGCCCAATGGGGAACATTGGGGGGGACGTCAATATCGGATAATCAGCCAGTCCGCGTCCAAAATAAGTGCTGTGAGATATCCACATACGAGGTCGTCAACACCGGAATATTGCGCCATCTCGGCGTCTACACACATGACCCCGCTAACCCCGTGATTCATTAACAGGGCGGTGTCCTCGAGATATTTTTACTACCTTCATCAACCCACGTTGGACAGAAAACTCCGACATTTTATCCCCCTGGTCTACCACCACCCCAGGCCCACGGCTCTGTTGAGTCCCCTCTGACGTTGGCAGTCTATTTCTTATCAGGTGTAGCAGAATTGTCTGAACCGAAATGTCGACGTTCACTGGGGATCTAAAGGTTTTTTCATCTCATGCGGCTATGCAGTCCTGGGTCTTTGTAACGAGATTTTTGCAGGAAACTGCCCTGCAATCTGCCAGACAGCGACCAGGCCTCACCGGCGGGGTTCTCACCTCGATCGTCGCTGTACTCTTTCTCGTCTCCCTTGCCTGCTCGACCCGATATTGCCGCTCCTCTTCCTCTAGAAACCAAGTGTAAAATGGTGCGTTTCGCTGATCTGTCCACCGTGTCCAAGAGATGACATTCCCAACAGTACTTGAAGTGATTCTGTATTATAATGCGATCAACGGAGTTATCTTTCCTTCAACGCAGTTAGCAAAGTTTAGACGCCGATGCGATCGATGGGCGGAAGTACCGTGTAGACCGCCAAGAACTTATGAGTTCTAGAAGCACTTGAGTTCTTCCGCGTAGCCTACAGACCTCTCCTGCACGTATATATGTAGTCGTACCTCGAACTTGAGCTCGGGATGAAACTTAAGTCACTCAGCAATTTAAGTTCTTGTTAAGAACTCGAGATCGGCCCATGCGAGTGCACAAGAAAAGAAAAAAATGAATATGCCACGACTTAAGTTTCGCGCGACACTCAAGTCCTCTGAAATCTCAAGTTCTTTTACGTCTTCAGTTCTGTCCATGAACTCGAGTTTCTGCACAACTGGGAGTTAAAGCGTGGTGGAGAGCGCCACATCTGCGAAGCCGCCGTCAGCCTGCGATCCCGAGAGGAGGACAGCACGTACGCCGCTGTCGATGAAGATGGGGGAAGTATTCGTTGGGGATCTAGTTTGCGCGTGGGGGGAGCAATACCGGTGAACCGGGGAGGGAGAGACATACCACTTTGCTGAGGTGACGGTCTTTTTGGAGGAGCGCGGGTGCGGGGGACTGTGAAGTGGCATTGGGATCGCACATCGGGTCCGATCACAGCAATGCCAGCACGCAGAGGTGCGGCTCGTCGAGCCTGAGGCCCATCAGGCCGAGCGCTGTGTGTCTCGTTAGCATTCCTCTCTTTGGAGAGACGCACTCCGCGAGGGCACTTGCCGCACTGTCGAGGAAAACGAGCCGTGGTTATGCTTGGGTTATGCCGATCTTCGCTTGCACGACTCACTGACAGCGCTGAGCGGAGGCGGGGGGCATTGCAGGTGCGTGCGACTGCCAACCCTAGGAGACGACAGGGAGTGGCGAGGCCAGAGATAGCGCAGGAGGAGAAAGAGACAACTTTGCCACCGCCAAATATTTGTCCGTCACCGTGACGTCACTCTCACGTGCGGCTTGACTGGATGTTTTTTCGAAGTCCTCTTACTTCGACGACACGACGATCAGACCAGACGAGCACCCGACGAGTCGGCCTGCTCCCTCGGGTCTGCAGCTCAGGCCTCAGGCTCCATTCCATCTTTAGTTGTCACGCTCATGTACTCCGAGTCGGAGTCTACAAGAAACCAGGAGAGATGGTAAGGCCGCCACGGATCATCCACCGCAGATCGACCTTCTCCTCTTTATTTTGGAATGCGTATTCTGAATCCCTTCACCGGCCGCGCATCTATAATGCCCGCAGGCGCTGCGTGCAACTACTTTGGAGGGTTGCCACCCAAATTGCCACCTTGTGAAGGCCTCGCGCGTCTGAGAGAACTACGGGCAAACTCCGGGGCTACTTCGTGAGTCTTCATCCCTTCCCCATTTTGACGCCCGTTGACCGGACGCGCCGCCTATTCAATTATCGGGCTGAACAAGAACCCGACCACTCACCACCGGTGAACGGTTGCCAAGCAAGCCCGCTAGGCTCTGGTGTGTTTGCATGAGCTCAGTCAAATATCAGCACTGATAAGACGCCGACGCCGACGCCACCCTCCCCGGCTCCTCGCCGCTCTCGCGCTACGTCGGGTGCGGAACCCCGATCAACCGCAGCCGGCGCTCGAATGTGGCGGGCACAGCGCAGGCGACATCGCCGAGGACTGTGCCCTCCTTTCCACTGTCCACTCCACGTGAGTCCTCAGTCGACTCTGCGCCCCAGGGATTGCAGCGCTTATCTCGAGCCCGCGACGCGTGCAGATGCAGCTCGACGGCGTCGACCCAACTCGTCTGCGAAATGGGCCTCCTCGATGCAGAAAGTCCTGGTGTCGCCCATCTCCGCGACGTGGACGGTCGGCAGAAACTCAAGTGCGACAGGAACTTAAGTGGCGCAGGAACTTAAGTTCGGGCGGGACTTAGGTTCGACAAGGACTCAAGTGGCGAACTTAAGTTGCTGCAGGACTTAACTTGTCAGTGAACTTGAGTTTGGTAGGAGGCCCTATTTCATTGCATATATGTACAGTAGAGGTCCGTAGGCTACGCGGAAGAACTTAAGTTCTTTCAAAACTTATCAATTCTTGGCGGTCTACACCGCCAGAACTTAAGATGGGCTGATGGAGTTTCATAAGCGACGTTAATCTTCCAGCAGCGGATCAACTTGACTTGAACCGGGGTTTATGTCCGCCGACATTCTGAGAGTTTGTCGCAATCCAGTGGAGAATATGAGGATTCTGAGAAGTGGGACACTCACCTTCTTCGGGACGTTTCTACCCGGTCGATGGCACAGAACTTCCCGAAGCTTCCAGGACATTATCGTCAGGGGCGTGCAGTTTTCTCATACTGTCGCTGAGTTTACATGACATTTACTTTCGTACGCGACTTTATAGTCGGTATCCGGTGCGTTTGGATTATGGATCCCTCATCCTCTCATCCGACGCTTTATTACCTTGAACGCAACTGCTGAAGGCTTCCCGCGATCCTGTGAAATTGAAAATGGTTGTAAACACACTTCTCTTAAGTGCGTTCAGGCGTTATGGTAATGGGCGGAGAAGTCGAGTCAGAAATACACAAGCCTGGCATAGAACATTTTTTGTGGGATGACTTATTTCACAGAGCTGTGAGCGCTTTTTGGAGGCTTCAGCCCAAACAGCCATCGAACTGACAGACCCGTCGTCCGCCAGCTCCGCCCGCCGACGCAGCGCATCAGATATTGATCGAATAATTTACGCAAACATCGGCTACGAATCATGGTCCGTGCGCGCAGCGGACGTATAAAAAAGTGGCTTCATCTTATGTACAACTCATACTTACCTTGATGGCATAGACCCCTTCATCTTCCTGGGTCTGTGGGCCGTGGGAACACTCCATAGCACGGCGACCCTGTCCATACAGAGTGCGCCTGCGGCTTGTATGGGCTTAGGCTTATGCATCGTCTCAATATTTTCCAGTCCTACCACGGCCACTCGGCTGGGTAGGCCATTTTTTTCGATCTTCCAATGTCCTAACCCTAACCCTAATCACATATAATATATCTAGCTTTGACCGCATCTATCTCGCTTTGACCATCTCTCTTAGTCTCTTATGAACAGACGATACAACAATATTTGCTCGTACCTCGCGCGATGTTGTACATCTATCTGCCCGGCGTTAATCTAGTGCTTCAACTTCCGGCTCGTAAACTTCGCAAACTCAGCCAAGGTTAAGATTTTTTGATCGAGACCACCACAGAAGAGAACGACGATCTACTTCGGCCCGAGCTAAGCGGCTGTGCTGAGTGTTTTGGTTTTGTGGCACTTACTCATCAAGCTGGGCGCTTCTTCTCGCCGCTTGTCCTTTGTCAGCCTGACTTCCCACTACTGGCTTCTCATCTCCCCGGGGTCCTGGGCAGTAATGCAGGTGTTTTCCTTGCTCTAATCTTAACCTTATAAGATCCAGACTCCCGAGCCACAGCACACAAATACATCGAGGCTGGACAACACTTATGGTGTGGGCAATCCGGATTCTGGATTCCACAAATTCTTTGTACATACATGACATGGGTTGTTTTTGTCGACGGCTTTCCAAATATGACGAGCACACAGCATTGGGCTGAATCTAGACCATGGCCGTGTCTCTCACCACGCGGCTGGTGCTTGCCATCTCTCCATCATACCTTGACGATCCATGGACGATGACGCCCCGTTTGAAGCGGAACTTCACTCCCATTTGACGACCGATCAACCTGGCCCTCGTAATGATCTGTATGCGCCCTGCACCTGTCTTCTTGGCAAGGTCCTCACCGTGCTCAAGACCTACGGGCACCTTTTTCCCGAAGGCGCAGAACTTTATCGCTGCGGGCGGGGAATTCAAGAGTATCACGAATATCACTCATGTGGCCGGGCTACGGGATTTTGCCGCTGCAGTGATATTGCCGCATGCAGCGGCAATCTTAGCGGCAGTCAGCGGCAATCTTGTTTGCGGCACATGTTGAACTCCTGCCCAACGGCCTCCTCAGCTTTCTTTTCTCTATAGTTATATGGCAAGTGGTCCTAAATGTCATTAGACACCCTGTTAAGTCCTCGTCGCCGGCCCTGTGAGCGTCGGAGACACGAAATACAATTCCTTGCAGCGGCAGTCTGCGTCAATCAGCGGCAGTCTGCGGCAACCAAACAGCGGCAAATACTCTGCAGCGGCAGTCTGCGGCACTTTGCAGCGGCAGTTTGGCGTCAGTCTGCGGCACTCCTGCCTCATGTCTGCGTCAGCCTGCGGCGCTCATGCAGCGTGACGCAGCGGCAGTGTGACTAGTCTGCGGCACTCAAGCAGCACTCAATGCCACTCTTTGTGTATGTCTGCGGCACTCACTACAGTATTCTGTGTCACTCCAGCGGCATTCCTGCAGCTGTCTATGTCACCTCCGCGGCCGCGCACTTTAGTGCTGTATCTGTGTCCTGAAAGCCAGTTTACCTCATTGCAACGGTGCTCGTTCACATCAATTAAATATGCCCATTTCTCGACCACGGTTCAAATTCAAGTTCGACTACAATGTCCTTGTTCTTCTGAATCCCAATCCTAAAACCTCCCTTGAGACTAACCGTGTTCCTTTGGGTTGAATGAGCCATCAACATGACAAATCTCCCCAGGAAAACCCCAGTCTGGCGCTCTGCGGCACTCTGCTGCGGCAATAACACAGCCACTCTGCGGCAGTAGAACATTGCCGCTGCACAAATCTTCCACCGATGTTTTTTGAGATTATTGCATGGAACCCTTTCAATGAATGGATAATATGTCCTGCCAATGTCGAAAGCCATCCCCGTTGTGTTGTGACTCAGTTATTCAAGAAATAATTTTTAATGCAGACATAGTCTGCATGCAACACTGACCGCATAAGTCACACTATCGGAGGTATTTCCATCCCCAAAGCATCATTTCGTGCACTGAGCGAGACATGGTGCAAGATTTTTTCTCGACGGCTTCAGGGAACGCGGGGCAAGCATCTGTTTTTTTTTCATTGTGTCATGTATGCCTGCGGCACTCACTGCGGCACTCTGCATCACTCCTGCGGTTGTCTATGTCACTTCCGCGGCTGTATCTGTCACTCTTGGATCGATCTACCTCAAGCAATCTTCCCTCTTTGGCAGACATTTCATAATGTTCCTGCTTCGTACCAACTAACTAGGACCATTTCTCAACCACGGTTGAAATTCAAGTTTGACTACCATGTCATTTTTCTCCGGGGTCACACTGCTATGAGCTCCCTTGGGACTATTCCGTGTCGCTTGATGTCGAATCAGCCATCGACATACAAAATCTGCCCATATAAGCCCAGGTCGGGCGCTCTGCGGCAATGACACAGCCACTCTGCGGCAATAGAACATTGCCGCTGCATGGATCTTTCCCCATGTTTTTTGAGATTCATGGATGAAACAACGGTAATACCTCCATAATATGTCCTGGTAACGTCGAAAACCCTTGCTGTTGTGCTGCGATTGAGTTATTCAAAAAATAATTTTCAATGCAGACACAGTCTCCTTCTAACACTGGCCGCATACATTGCACTATCAAGGATATTTCGATCCTCGCACACGATCTAAACGCAGAGTGAACCAGATTTACCCTGAGATAACTTAAAAATGGGTCCAGAGAACGTGGTGAAAGGGTTCTATTTTTGTTTATGGTCACCGAAAGAATTTTCGTAGCCGGCATCGTTCACACGGCGAAGGCTCAAGTTCGTCTATGTATTTTGAGACTGTTGTGACATTACCTACTTTATCCTGTCCCCAAATGCTTAAACAGTCATTCTAATGCAAGATGTCATCCAATCGCCCGTTCTCTGGCAATAGCTCAGCCACTCTGCGGCACCAGAACATTGCCGCTGCATCATATTTATTTTTCAGATTAGGACTGGGAATGACGGGGATGCATACATAATGCATCCTAGTAACGGAGTAAACCTCCCCTCTTGTCTTTCAATTGATTTATTCAGGAAGCAACCTTCATTGCAGAAACAGTCCTCGCGCAATACCAGCCACATTACACATATCAGGAGAAGCTGTTCTGCAAAAGAAGAGTTAGGCCACCAATTGAAACAAGTCCCATGCAGAAAACTCATCGATAACACTAGCAGAATTGACATAAATGCCACCCATTCTTTTGGTGCATCTAACACATGTTACATTCAACATTGACCGCATACATATTCTTGTTTCCTGTGTTTACCCTCGGTGCCGCTGAAATGGATCGTTTCATCTATTTAAATGCTCTCTTGGACCCTGCCACGTCAAATGGATTCCTGAAGAAACACCTACAGCCGTAAACTAGGAAGAGCAATGATTAGATGGTCTCGTCTGTATCTCAGCCAAAGCAGATCCGAATCACTTGGTCCAAGTTATCGGTAGGATCATCCCGATGTGGAGCACACGCCGAAATTTACCATTGGGCGCCAGGACATGTCGTTGTGGAGGGTGAAGCTGATACTTGGCAGAGACCAAATTTGCGCAAATATGTAGAAGCGCAACACTACGGCGCAATCGATTGTAGCTCCAGCACGACATATTTCTCATATTCTGAATGGATGGCTCTCATCAGACCCAAAAATCTCCCAGTGCAAGAAGAATGAGATTTGCTCGTCCACTAAAAAGGAAGACACCGGCCGCGCAGTTGCCACCATCAATAGTGTCTGTAATGCCGCTACAAACATTGCGTTTTTGCTCTCGCTGTACGAGGTCGTTTTGCGCAATTCCTTTTTTAGAGAGCCTTGGATGAGTGCCTACTGTCTATCTACAAATTGAGAGCCCAACCACTTGCCTTGAAATGTCCGAAATCTTAGTGTTACTCTCTTACGTTGTGTTGCGCTTCCTATTTTGAGACTGTATCTCACTGGCTACACCCTTGTCTCATTCTGTCACCCTTCAACCTTCTTTTCTCGGTGTTAGTGCGCTACACTGTAGACTCCATCTTTATATATTTATATTTCGGCAGAACGAGCCATCTCGGACTGCAACCACAGCAGCTATTCCGCTAGGGAGCAAACGGAGGCGCAGGGGGGAAGGCGGGGAGGAGCCGTCTAAGCGAGCCAAGAAAATCGAGACGTCGGCGAAGGAACCCACCCGGAAGCCCAAGAAGACGCCAAAGAGTATGGTAGGACGCAGACTTCTTCTTTTCGGGAGGACGGTGTAGCGTAGCAGCTGTATTTACCAGTTAACTTTTGATTTGGCTCGGGGTAGCATGATAATGAGTCGGCTGTGTGAATATTATGTATCGTTCAATAACGCCGAGAACGCCAGAGAGATATATATTCATGCTGATTGACATGTAATTCAGAGTTGAAGGGCCGCTGGGGAGTAATTGTTAATAGTTGATTTCGCCCGCAGGCTGACACGATAATGGACGACGGCAGATCCAAGGTATCATTTAACAACGTAAACGAAGGAATAGGATCGTTTCTCGAAGTTGTATTATGGCAGGCTGGGACGAACGTCTGGGAGAATTGAACACATAGTATTACCTCACGCTGCTGTAGCGATGCACGGAGTCGTAGTCATGTAGTGCTAGAGGGACCGAACAGGCGAGCTGGGGCTGGACGCGACATCAGACTTTTGACAAATAGCTTGTGAGCTTGTACAAGGCCAAACAAGGCCATTCAAGGTCAGTCAAGCCCGCAATCTCGCAAGCCCACAAACCATGTCCCAACTCTCACAAGGTCGCCAAAAGGTCGCGGGATCGACTCTGTCTCGTGGCGCAAATTGGGCATAAATTAAACCTAATTCCTGTGCATGAGTGATGAGAAATTGCGGAGGACATCCTCCGATTTTTCAAGACATCTTCCGGTTTTGTAGTGAATTCTACGAGAGGTGTGTTTCTGCGCTTTGACCTTGTGAACTTGTCGGAAGTTGCCGGCAGGCTCACAAGGCCAAACAAGCCACAAGTTATTTGTCAAATGGCTGATGGAGGATCTGCCAAACAATAAGAATTTATAGCGACGTTGCTGCGGCGAGTACGGCACCAGCGCCGGAGGGACTGCTGCTACGTGCGGCAATGCGTGCGGCAGTTCAGGCGTGACACAGCGGCAGTGTGACATGTTGCGGCAGTATTGCCGCATGCAGCGGCAATTTCAATTTTTGCAGCGGCAGTCAGCGGCACTTGTAATGTTGTAATGTCACTTTCGCCCTGCCCCATGTGGCCCTTCTGTTGATCACATAATTCATTTCAACGACATTTCCACAGGTTTCCGAACGATCCCGATGGGAGACCTGGATCTCCGCGACGAAATACGACTGGACTGTGGGTTTGGGGTGGTAAACCACCGGGAAGAAAGAATGCCAGTGAGACGAATTTACTCTGCGCGGATTCACGGTTGGCAGTCAAAGATGACTGTGGCCTTGTATCAGGGGAAGAACGCCGAAGAAGTGCGATGCCGTTCTTGCTTCATTGAGCTCGTATTCATTCTCTTCAATAGAAATGGCGGGCGGACGTTTCGCGATATTTACGGCTTCGGTGAGCCCATATGTGCTGCATGGGATTCTGTTCGTCCGGTATTCACGCTGCAATTTCCCATGACGGTGCGCGTTCCTCTGGTACAACGGGCGATAGGTAACATGTCGATGAATTAGATTTGATCCCCTGGACAAAAATTCTGGAGGACTACTGGGGCTCTCCGTTGCGGGTGGTGTATCTCTACCAATATATTGTACATCCACCATCCCGGCGGGAGTACACTGACATTATGTAGAGTATTGAATTCGATTTAAGAACCTCCATGTTGAATCGAGCCCAGGCACGCACATCACCTCGTTCGTAGGATGTCGCGCAATACATGTCCCCTGTTTGTTGGGATGAATCTGGTGGGTCGCTTCTCTCAGCAATGTCCATGTATCTCAGCACTATCTTAAGCAAACCTGTAACTGTAGATATGGATACGCTGGTCTACTGGTCGTCTCTGCGTTGACATGACGCGTACGATGAAGATTCTGAACACGAAGAAGGCCTCCCGAGCAACGAACATGGTCCTGAAGGAGCTGACACGGACTCTGGTTAGCCCTCTGAATTATCGATCTCGCATATGAGCTTTACCCAATTTTAGGCGAGGATTCATCGCTCCTCGAGGGAATCCTTTCCCTGGTCGAGGACACAGACCTCCTTCAACTGTCCAGGAATTGCAGGATTGTCATGGGTGTACAATTTATCCTCAATTGAATGTACTGTGCTTGTATGATTCTTCGTGCTTGTTGTATTGTCGGAAAAATGGATTTGATGCGTGCGAGGCGGCATGTGTCTTTCACAAGGCTGTGAGCACGGTAGGAATAGGAAATTGCGCTGTAAGTGATTTAAATCTCTGCCGGCAGGGGCCGACATTCCGAGTCACACATGTGACATCACCTTTTTCCATTGTCACTCCTCCCGCAACCGCTTCAATGGGGACGAATATGGACCCAACCTTGGTCATTCAGCAGGTCCTCGACGCGTTCAAAACGTCCCAAAGCCAAGTTGAGTCCTTGGAGAAAACACTGGCGTCAGAGGTGGGTCGTAAAGTCGTTCGGCTGCTGCGAAAGATGATTTCACCGTATCGCAGCGCACGACGTCGCAAGACGCTATCGCTGAAGCAAGGAGGGCTGCGGTTGTGATCTCATTAAAACGGAAAGTCGAAATCGCTGGTCTGCGAGATCAAATCAGCGTTCTTCAAGACGAAGCGGCCAAGGTACTACCAGGAATAACTTTATGGCCTGTCGACGGAACCTCAACCTGGTCTTCAGCGGGGATTAGCTGGGGCCGCCAACGAGCCGGACTGGCGAAAAAAGCTCACCACAGCGTTAGAGCGATTCACACAGGCGGAGGCCGTCAAAATGGTGCCCACGCTATGCGCATTTTTCTTTCGTGATTTTTGAATCACCCATATTTTGGCAGAAATATATAGAACTCGAGGAGAGCGCGCGGTCCGCACAGGGGGAAAACCGACTCCTCAAGCGACGGCTCGAGGCACTTTCGGGGGAAGTTACCGCATCCGACGCACTTGTGAGTCCCGTTCTTCCGTAGTGGCCCCGGAAATTCAGGTCATATCAGAAAGTTGAAGCAGAGCAAGTGCGTACGCCGCGGCCCAAGCGTCGATTGGTCTTTGATTTTTCCAGTCTGAGGCAAGGTTACGCGACAAGTACGACACCTTAAAGAGCGAGCAGCGCCGACTGAGGAATGTACGTTTCATTTTTATGGCGGATGGAATTGTATGAGATTGACACTCGGCAGGTGTGCTCAGAGTTGAATTCAGCACAGGCGGAGATGACCGCGAATGCCGCTGAGCACGAGCGACTGGCATTAGCGGCGTACCGGGAGGTATGTACCTGACCCGTCGACCTTTCCCTCACATCTGGACATTCACCCTCTCAGAAAGCTGACGCTGATTCGGTGAGAAATTATCATTTTTCTCCTTCCCGCGAGGCTGATAGCTACTCGGAGGCCTTGCAAGGACTCCAAGCGCGGTACAACGATCTAAAGGCCAAGAAGAAACGTAAAAACACTCAGGCCGTTTGTCTATTTCTTCATTCTCTCTCCGTCGCTCATGTTCTCGCAGAATTCTGCCGAGCTGATCGCTCAAATTGACTCCCTGACGGCCGACGTCAATACTTTGACGGAAGATCTGGCGAAGGCCAAGAAAACGGTACAAAAATCCCTGCCTTTTGCGCTTTCACTACCGCTAACGCTCCAACGCCAGAAAACGACTTCCTCTGAGGTAATTTTCCATCCACTACAATGCCGGCTCACCGAGTACGGTTTAGATGCTGGTAAAACTGGAGAGATGCTATCGCGAACAGAAAAACCTGAGCAAAGAATTGCAACGGGTCAGTCCAGCACCCTTATACTTGTAAACCTCATTCACAGATAGATTCATAGCAATATGATAAACTCTCTGCGACCAATGAAGGAATGATGAGGAAGTACACCACACTTGAGCAGGAGCGCGAGGTCAGTGGGTTCAGCCGGGTCATTGTGAGCTGCGGAGCTAAATACGTCTCTGGCAGTCAGCTTCGCAGATTCGTACTCAGTACATCGACCTCGATCTGATGAACGATAGGCTAAAGACGGTCCGTGTTCACCGCTGGATTAACTGTCCGGAGAACCAAATTATTTGATAGACCTGTAGTGAGCTCGAGGCGCGGAACGCGAATCTCAGTCAGGTCAGTCGTGTTCCTAATTCATGATCAATCGAGATCGTAGCCCACATTTATGACCAGCAATGTCGCAATCTGAGGACCGAAAACAACGACTGGCAGAAGGCGCGTTCTTCAGCTCCCATCCGGGGTTTAATTTTATATATAGCCCGTTCAGACATGCGAAGAGGTGATAGCAGCGGCCGACACCATGGAAAGCGATGGAACTAGCCTGCGGTAAGAGTCTGTTGCTCAGTTTAATGGGTCTCACTCATGACGTCTTAGGAATACCGTCGCTGTAAGCGCTCCCTTTCCACCAGCGTGGGCCTGAGCTGATTCCAATGCGGCACAGACTCTTCGTAATGTAGGTGCAGTTTACCTGTGATATATAGATCATGTTCGATGTTTCACAGGAGTGTCGAGCACTTGAGGACCAACTCCGAAAATTGAAAGACGAAAACGAAGCCCTTCGGAGCCAGGTATGCACTCTTTGGTACTGCTACTAACGAACTAACCCGAACCACAGGGTTGCGAGGTGAGGCTTCGGTACCCAAATGTTATCTCCAGACTCTCTGACCAGAGTTAGAACTCGAATTGCGGAAGCAAGCAAAAGCTCTGGGAAACCTACCCGGACTCGGGACCAAACTCCAAGCGATCCGCCCAGGCATTTCCGCCCCCGCCGCCTACGTGGCCGTAGAAGAGAACCTTCAATTTCGCTTGGAGGAGGCTCGAGTGGCTGTGTAGTCTACACGTGACAGGCGCGGCGCAATTGTCATGTGCAAACATATGTACATAGGACGTTTTGGTGACGAGCGAAAACGAATACATACAGGGCGCCTTCATGGCACATGAACATAACAGATACCTTTCTAGTTTAGTTGTATATAGTTATACTGTATAGCTGTGTTAATTCTTGGCCTCACGCCTGGTCACGACGACCTGTGAAGTGAATTTCAAATGGTTTTATATGGCTTCCACACCCGATTTAAATCAGCACATAATTCTAGACGGGTTGGGAGGTCCACTCGCACCTGGTGATACCCGATGTGAACCCGACTTTGGCGGCTTCCCAGGAAACTGGTGAGATGGTGAAGTGGTACAGGATGCACGCCATGCTCAGCAACAGTGCGGGCTGGGCGAATTGAATTCCTGGCACAAAGCAGGGTCAGTAGATTCTATTTACTCGTACTGACCAGATGAAACAGATTGCGGCCTACCGGGGCATGTGCGGCGCCCAAATCCCCAACAGTATGCACCGGGATCGGGCTGGTCGGGGCGCGTGCTGATTCTCGTAGGCGACGACAGAGAAATGCGTATGAAGCGCTCCGGGTCGAATAAGAAAGGATCTGGATAGAGGTCGGGATCGTGTAAGATCGCCCAGACGTTCGGGATGACACTGGATCCTGCGGGAAGGCGATACCCCGCGTACGTGTCCTCTTGGCTGACTTGGTGCGGCAGGGCTGCGAATAAGAGATAAACACGTGAGCAGAGGAAGTGCATGAGATGCCCACCCATGTTGGCGACCGGCGCGTAGCGCATGACTTCCTTCATCACTGCTGTGAGGTACGGAAGGCGGGAGAGATCGCTGACCCGCGGGCCTCCGCTTGTAATTGAGTCTATTTCTGCCTGGGCCTGTGCTTGTATAGCGGGGTGGAGGGCCATCAGCATTATGAAGGATAGTGTCGCAGACACCGTCTGGAGAGGGATTGAGTCGATGATTGGTGTGGCACGAGAAATGAGACAAACCGTGTCCGCAGCCCCGGCATAGAGTGCGCCGGCGCACCATTTAACAATGTCTTCCTCGTCTTTACTCATCCCAGGGTGCATGAGCTGGGATGTGAAGGACGGGATGTTCGTCCCGGCTGCCTTGGTGCGATTCAATAGACATCAATGCGGGAGGGATCGACTTACCATCTGTGATTTAACCCAAACATGCGGGACCTCTGAGATTGAATCGAGGATCGAGCGCCATTCGGCGCCTTGTCTCTTGAAATGTGCGAGTGGAAACCAGGAGGGTATAAATCGAACTTGGAGGGTGGGTAGGATCAATTTCAGACACTCGGCTCGAATGAGAGGAAGGCCCACGAATAGGGTAGTAATCGACGAGCCATCGCCCCGGCGACATTGCCCATCCAGAAATCTTTGATGATTGTTCCGCTACGCTATAAAATTGTCTCTCCTCAGGCCAAAGGGAAAGAAACCGATACTAACGATATGAAATGGTCCTGAGCGCCTGTGATCGAATACCCGAACGCGACCTATGTACAGTTTCAACTGCGAAGACAAGAGAGGTAGTTTACGAATTCACCTTCATAATTGCAGCGGCCGTGTTCCTGCGCAGATGTTGCTCAAAGTGGTCAGGCGTATCCCTCAGCCCTCGAATCAAGATTTCGACCTCGTCTTCGAGGATGGGGGAATATCCCTTAACGGCATTTGCACTGAGGCCGCGCTGTAAGAGACGCCGGTATATCCGGTGCCGCGGGTGGTCCGCCGAGATGTTAAACACGGCGTTGGCGCGGCCACAAATCACTTGGAACATCCATGAAATCGGGCGCCCCGAGTATATTCCCGCGCGGCGTTCCAGCAGCTCATGGACGGCCGTGTGTGTGTTGAGTACAATCGTGAGCCGGTTGTAGACTCGGAACGATAGAAGTGGGCCTAGATAGTGTGCGTGTTGGAAGGAAGTGAAATTCAGGAGGAGAAGAGAAGGGACCCACTGCCATAATGCGCACCCCACGCCGCGTATGTCCTCCATGGTTCCGAACGTGGGAGCTTTGCCTTGATCCCCGTGAGTAAGTTTCCTGTCGGGCCCGGAGGAAGGGGGAGGGATGGGCGGCGATGTCTCCTCCAGAATACGAACACTAGGGAAGAACACAGCAGCAGCAGAAACAACATTAATTGAGGGGGTAGCAGCGTTGCAGGCCCGAAATAATTGTCGAATATATACCCCGTGTGCGAATGGGGAAGACCCCCCGCTTGGCTGAAACCTCCGCCAAAGCGGGGTATTCCGCGGGAGCGGGCGGGTTCGAGCAGTGCCGTACGGGAGGTCGCACTGAGGGGAACCAGGTGGAGTTATTATACCCCAGGAAAGATGTATGGAACGCAACCCCATCGAGTGACCTAGAACGGTCAACACGAAGAGGATGTCCAGGCACGTGACTGCGTATCCACATACAGATAATAGCGGGAACCACCGGTGTTAGATTCTGGTCCGGTGCGCGTCATAAAATACGTCGGTATTTTCAGGCCTGCCGTAGAAAACCTTTGGCGTAAACTGGGAATCTGCGGGCTTGCTGCGTACTCAACGGACAGACAGACCCATTGCCACATCTCAGCACCGGGTTCGCCGAGCTTCAACAAATACACGTGAAAGCCTGCCTATCCATCAGCGCTGGAGGAGTTATCAATAGTGACACTGGTTGAACATTTCAAGTTCTTCAGTGAGAATATGGGCGAAAAACTTCCTTAATTTTTCACACTTTTTTTGCTGAAAAAGGAACTGAAAATTTTAAAACATTTTCAGGACTTTTTGATTGCAAGGTGAAATTTTCGGAATAAAATCATAAAGCACTGAAAAACTGTTAAATTTTTCATCTACTTTTTCACTGAAAAAAGGGTGCAAAATAAAGGAAGTTTTTCACCAATATTTTGACTGAAAAATTCAAAATGCTCAACCAGTGTGAATTTAAATTGAAACGAAATGACATATACCGCTCGACGTAACCAACGAATCCCCCCAGCTCGGATTCTATTGCAGGCGATGTTCCGCAGGAGACTGCAAACTTCCAATGTCGAGGCCACATCCAATGCCAAATGAGAAGAAAGAGCACAGCATGGTCGGATATAATTGGACATGTGCTTACGCCAGCGCGGCGGATGCGGCGATTGGGTGGGTGCCACCTCGCGGCATACACCTGCTGGTCTCGCAGACGGCATATATCCCCCCATGTCAGAAAAAAGCGATCCGGAGAAGGAAACATTGAAGGGTGTGTTGCGTCGATCAGTTGGTGTTCGATACAGGCAGTCTCCAAATCTGCGTCCACAAATGCATTCGCTACGAGTCTGAACAACGAAGGGAACAAGACATCGATGAGGTAGTGGGCTATCTCGAGGAATCGAGAAATGACAGAGGGAGCGGGGATTTCATATGAAACAGTGGCGGCCGTGAGCGAGTGAGTACAAGCTTCCCCGGCCTAAAGCCAACGCGTATGAAGATGTGGTCGGGACAACAAGATGCCGCACGGGAAAAGAATCGAGATTTTGTGTTGGGAAAGATGTCCGCGCGCTACCTTGTTCACCAGAACCAGAAGTTGGCCGCGGGAGGAATTGGCATCGCATAGAACGTAGATTGACCGTGTAAGCCAAATTGCGGCGGGGGATACATTCATGGGACTTGATAGGACTAGCTACGACAGCAGGGATAGCTTGGGCGCTACGGCATCTGCGCCTTGTCCCACAGAACTCGGAGTGCAGTAGCAACGTTGGAGTTGCGGCTGCCATCGATGTCGTAGGCCCAAGGCGCCGGTGAGCCACCGCGGATGCGCATGAGGAGCTTGCCTTCCTCTGGTCGCACGACCCGGCCGCTGTATCCCGCTGCAGAACAAGCGACGGGTTGGAGGATTTTCACGATACGAATGTGGAAGACCCGACGTCCAGAATGATCGGGGAGAGTTGAAGGCTCGAAGCAGGCCAGAGCCGATCCTAGATGACCTGAGCATGATTTCTCGTGTGAGGGGAGAACTTACCAGTCCACGGATAGCCACCCGAGCTCTGGTCCCTGCACAGACTCGTCAGATCCATGGGGTAAAGCCTTTCCCCAATGATAGCGAGCCGCACTGGCCGCGAAAAAGTAAGGAGGAAGGTGGAGTCGTCGCGGAATAAGGTGTGGTGTGGAGCTACGATGTGGTCAGAGAAGACCGTCTGGCAGTTTTGAGCCTTTCTTCCGTCACCAGAGTTTCATGAAGAAGCTGCTCCGCGAACGACGCGTATTCGGCACGGCATGCCAGTTTGCCCAGCGAGATCTGCCACGGGATCCCCGAGTGATCATGAGCCACCATATCTTGGCCGTGAGGGAACGACAATGGTGAATTATCGGCGGTGTAACGGAAGCGGAGACCTCCATCGAGCGGCGCCGCGCGCGGGGTATAGTGGTAGTATAGAAAGCCACGGGCTTGGGGCGGAAATCGGTGTCTGAGGTGGCCATAGGAAAGCCTGCCGATCCGGCAGCGGTCACCCGTTCCACTGTGTGTAAAACCGATCGAGACAGTCGCCTTCTGAGAGAAATCGAGATAGTCAGTGGATTTTATGAGGGACGGATTCAACGTTGACACCGTGCGGTGTGCCCGCTTTCTGCACCAGAACTTGTAAGCTCAGAGGCTTCATGATGTGTATCACATTGTATGACGCACGTTGGGGAGCCTGGGTCGGATGTGGCAGCAGCGGAATATCCGGCATTAAAGCAAGGCTTTGCTACAGGGCAGAGGGCTCGCCATACACCTCGCGCCGCTAATGCAGGGAAAAAGCTCATCGTGGTAGATGTCAACGCGATATTTGGTGAGCTTTGGGCAGCGGCACGTGACCGGCGCGACCTTTGGAGCGGGTCACCCAGCAGCAAACATCGCGTCCTAGTGCTCATTAATTTAGATGCGCGTTATTCCTGCTCTAGAAGCGTGTAAGCGTGTCTGAGTATATGCGAGATTTTTTTGAAGAGGTGCGTAAGTAGTCTGAATCACTGACTGCGAACTCTGCATTTGGTCCTGCCACGGCGCGAGAAGGTGTAGCCGGAGTCTTGGTCGAAGAGGAGAGGCGTCTCGCCGAGGAGTGCGCCGAGCTTGCGCGTGGATGAGGTGCGCGCGGTGCGTCGAGGGCAGCGCGTGCGTCGTCGGGGACATCGCCGTCGTCTTGCAACATTCGAGGGCTTTTCGTCCAGTTTTTATTCGTTTTGGGTCTTACCTAAGCCTCACAATACTAAAACTTGTGGAGGCACCAAGATTTTTCTATACAAAAGCGGGATGTGTCACGCTCCGTCACCGTGACACGGAACCCGTCGGCCGATTACGCCCCCTCTCGCTCTAACCACCATCTTCAAGATCTTCTGGACCATCCAGAATCCAGTGCGCTTGTCTAATAAACATCAGTGTACGATGCGCGATAGACCATCAGCGTAGCGCTAGCGCTGACACCCCTGCTGGATCCAAACTCCATTCCATCTGACTCCCCATGCTTCCAACTTCCGAGTAGCCGTGCTCGTGCTGAATTCGGCCGCGGACACAACATCAATGGCTTTTCGTCTGGTATTTCATTTGCCTCGGGTCCAACCTAAGCCCCAGAATGGCTTGTGGAAGATGACCCAGATTATTTATACAACTTCGCCCGGAGTTACTTGCTGACTGCGAGTCTCGAGATCATCCTGGGAGCCAATCCCTCAGCCAAATCAGCCCCACTGTGCCAGCTCATTCCCTCAGCATTGCATCGTGTTGTAACAACTAATGGGATAAATCTATTTAACAACCCCCCTTGTTGGCAACAACCGGGCTGTTGGACAAGTTTTTCTATTTCGCAACCCCAAGCCATATCTTCTATTTTTAAAACACTGCATCCGAATTTCTCAAAACCGAGCCGCGAGCGTGAACCAGTTTGGAAACAGACTGCCAGTGATCTCGTTGATTTGTTTACAGCGAGATAGAACAAGCTACAATGGCGAGGCGCGCTGCAAAGGGGCGGGCGGGCACAGTGGAAGATGTAAGACCGTTTGCGTAACCAATCAGCTTTTGTTTTGACCTCAAAGGCTCTTGCTCGACTCCAACTTGGCTCTTGACTCTCGGCGTCTCGCGCAAGCTCAACAGTACCGTGCCGGACCGTTGGGGGCACAGAGGAAGGCGATGCTGCCCCTGGAGGCTCGTGCGCCCTTGCGCGCCCCCCTATGATCATCTCGGACTCACTTTGATCAGTGATCACTGGCACTGAGGCCGCGCACATACTCAGGCTCCCGTGTTCCTGCCTTTGCAAAATGCCCATGAACGTCTCCCAGGCTTTCGTGAGCGAGACTCGAGCATTGGCAGAGCATTCACTGGATTGAGAAGTAGAAAAGCGAGGCAGAAGATAGGGCGACCCAGCGGGCGTATAAGTATACGTCGAAACCACCGCTCAGCGGAAAGTTCCGGCGGCTTATAAAATCCCATCATTTATCTCGAAGTACAGTCCCTGGTTTACATGCAAAACGCGAGGTCTGCACAGTGTACTTTCGTGGAGCCAGAATTCACAGCGCACGCAGTGCGAACCGAGCTGCTCGGATGGCCCGATTCGGTTGTACCACAGTTTTTCCACAGAAGGGGGTTGCTAAATAGAAACTTTCTATTTAACAACCCGGTTGTTGCCTGTTGTTGCCAACAAGGGGGGTTGTTAAATAGATTTATCCCAACTAATGCGCGGCTGTTTTTTCACACTGAACGTCGTGAGAGCACAGCCGAACACCGCCATCCGACAGCTCGGACAGCATTGGGCGCTTATCATCTCTTCCTTTTACCTTGACCACGGATGGACGACCAGGCCTCCTTTGAACCGGAATTCCACTCCGAGTCGACGATGGATGTCGATGGCCCTCTCAATGATCAGTACGTGTCCGCACGGGTCTTCATCGCGAGTTCTCACCCTGCTGCAGATATACGGGCGCCTTCTTCCCGAGGGCGCAAAATTTCGTCGTCGCCGGCGGGAAATTCACGAGTATCACGAATATCACTCATGCGGCCCTAAATGTTCCCTCTGGTGCGCGGATGTGACATATCCAATGCTCTGAACAACGCCGATTGTCGATAATCAGACTTTCGGATGATCCCGATGGGAGACCTAGATCTCCGCGAAGAAATACGACAACGGCACAGATCTGGTGTGGTATACCGCGGGGAAGGAAGAGCTTCAGTTAGACGGGTTTATTCTGCGCGGATTCACGGGTCCGATTCGAAGATGACTGTGGCCGTATATCAGGGGAAGAACGCCGAAGAGGTATGCCACCGTTCTTGCTTATTGGAGATTGATTGATTCTCCTCCCTAGGAATGGCGGGAGGATATTTCGCAATATTCGTGGCTTCGGTGAGTTCACATATTCCACATGAGGGTTTAACATCGAAGGTGATTGCAGCCATCCCAATCTCGTGCAACTCTTTGCTACCGCGACTTCGGCCGGCATACACGCTGCGGTGTTCTATGGTGGTGGGCAGCTATCCGGATTGAGAGGAGCTGCTTAACGTGGCGATGAATTAGATTTGATGCCCGTGGAAAATCTGGTGGATAAATACCGTGGTGGCCATCAATCGACGGTCCATCTCTACCATTATTTTGTGCGTCCCCCATCCTGGCGGCAGTACAGCGAATTCATGCATTTTTCACAGGGTACTAAATTTAGCGTAAGAACCTCCATCGAATCAGACCCGATCAAGGGCGCCAATTTGCTTGTAGGATGTCGACCGATACATGTACTCTGCCTTTGGAGCGTATCTAGTGGGTACCATCTTACAATTTCTACGTATCTCATTGATGTCTCAAGGTCAGCTCGGAGTGTACGATGTGGATACGCTGCTCCACCGGTCAGCTCTGCGTTGACCTAACACCCTCCGCATCTGATCGCATCGTCTTATGCGACACTGTGGGGGGGCTGGAGTACTTACCATCCTCGTTCGCCCCGGCTAGTTCAGAACCGCCCGGGGAATCACAGATCATCGGGACAACCCCCCTGGAGACGTATCACAAGATTTGCTACAATTATCTTTCCCATTCTCGCACAATCCCGATTTCGGCGGAAGCATCAGTCCAGCCAGGGGCAATCATTTCATGCAAAGCGGGAACTGGAAATTCACATTCGACGGTGATCGCGCGCGTCCCGGGAAAAATGTTTCGAGAGTATGGCTGGTTCGGGGCTTATACAGAGCTATTAGTTCTGGGGGATGGTTGGGCCCGGTGTGTTTACTTTCCTTCTGCATATTACGCTCTGCCAATATCGGCATCGCCAGTGTGAATTCCTCAAATATTAGGGACGACCAAATTCGCCGCACAATTATACACAATTTCCGCTTCCCTCGTCTATCCGGTGACTGGCTCGCGCAGGCCAATTACATCTTCAATCGCCTCGGTATAACCTCCAACTATGACGATTATGGTACGTCCACAGTTCATCCAAGAGCCGCATTTCGAACACCATTCCCACCAGTTTTTTGTGGACTATATAAAATATTCCCTATCACTGTCCAACACTGGCTACATCCCCGCAGGATATTTATTTCTATGTCCCTTACAGGATCTTCAACTCAAAGTTCCTTTTAACTTCGCAACTCCAGCGTGTGCGGCATACTGGTCCCTCCACCCCTCCGGAGCTGAACGCCTGAGCGTGAAGGAGGCGGAGGAACTTGGATTTCCTCGTCTCGAGTTGAAAATGGAGGTTTTGGGACGGTCCTGGGGGGAACAGGTCTATACCGGGGTCCGCCAATTTCATGAAGGGAAGGGCTGTTATCCGTACAGCCAAGATGCCGTCCGTATGCGAGGATATTCCCTGTATCAGGTATCATCCGAGCGGGACGGTCCATTCGCACACGGTGAGATCATCAATTGCATCCTTCTTGATACATGCTAACTCCGAACAGTTCAAGACCTGAATGAAGATTCCGCCCACGCCTTGAGCGCAACTCCCCAGGAGTCCAGCGAGCCGTCTGAATTATTTCTCGCTCGGTAATTCATCCGCGCAGATTTAGGCGTCGATCCATCCCTCGCTCGGGAAAACTTTCACCCGGGAGAGCTTGAATCGTCTGGAACCTGGAAGATTATCATGAGGGTACAGTTCCTATTCATCTTGACACTGAGCGTACTCTATCTGTATGACTCTTTGCACTCGCGTATCTCGACTTGGTAGTATGTATCCCCGTCAAGTAGTCTTTAAATTTAGTCCTCCTTAGACTTCTGCTCATCGCTCACCCCACTGTACAACCGCAGGGCGGCGTATCGATTCGCACACTTACCTTGTCCTGCTAAAAAATCGGCTCTGTTTAGATGTCCACATTTTTCTACAAGTACGCGAGATGCGGAGCGGTCCACGCGTATTGTATAGCACTTTGAAGCACCCCCCTATTTTACTCGTGCTGGAGTCATCCCCTTGCAACTGTAAATCCCCTTCTCAACGGAAAGGCCTCACCTTGAATATGGGTAAGCAAGAAGGAACGATCCCACGGCTCGAGAGGCGAGCGGCCCGCGCCACCCATAGCCCTAGGTTTCAACTCCATAGAAGGCAGCCACCCGTTCGAAGCGGGCGCCTTATTTTCTCGCGGGAGATATTACCTAGGATTTAGATCAGAATCAGAGCGAAACTGGCTCTCGGTTGTATTCTCAACGAGTTCGAACCCATCCACATAGAGACATGGGCCGTGGGTGCGAGGTTGTGTCCAAACAAAGCTAGTAAATGGGCTCACCATATAAAGCATGCGAGGGTACTCAATTTCCTTAGCGCTTAAGGCCGAATTTCGAGCTCAAGGTTCGGTGCTTACATTGGCGTAGGATCCTGGTGTAGGATACCGACGTTCCTGGAGCACTCCAGGACTCGGACGTGGTGCACAGGCCACAGCTGCGTTTAAGTTCGAGATGAGTGTAACCAGGCAACCCGGAGTCGACTTCCGGCGTCCGAATTCGAGGGGGAGCGCGGGGGGGAGAAGGAGGACAAAGACGAGACGGCGCCTACTTGTCCTCGCTGGAGGACGAGCGCGAGGCGGAGCGGAAGCGCAAGCCGAGGGCTGAGGCGCTGGTTGCGGCCTCACATGTCGATCCCCAGCGCGAGACTTCGGACCGTCGCGGTGGCATTGTACGACATCGGGGCAGCCTCGCGCGGGGCTCGTGAGGCTCGCGCGGCTCGTTGCGTTGGTTGGGCTCACGGGCTAGCGGGGGTGCGCCGGAGAGGGGCGGGGCGAAAGCGCAGAGAGGAGGGCAGGGACGACGGTGGAGGACGGCGTGTATGAGTCCGTGGCGGTGTAAAACCGCGCGGGGTTCAGGCTGTGGTACGATGGTGCCTGCTCGCTATCCCGCGGTGCAGACGAGAAGACGAGCTCGGGCGGGACGTTCTGCCCCAGCGTGCGCACAAGCTTCGCCATCTTGCGGCGGCGGTCGCCGCTGGGGGTAAAGGCGGGCGAGAGGGGGCTGCCGGTGAAGCCCGGGGAGAGGAGCGACGAGGCAAGGGCGAGGGAGGCGGGGCGAGGCGGAAATACAGGTGCGGGCGCGTGGGCGCGGAGGGCTCGGGGGCACTGCCGGCCGCCGAGGCAACTAGGAGGAAAGGAGCGTCAGCGGCGGCGAGGGAGGAGGTGCGCGGTGGCGGGAGGACGCGGCCGGGAAGATGCGGCCAGCGCGTTTGGAGTCGCTGCTGCTGCTGCTGCGGAGGGAGGAGATGGAGTTACTGGGGTGTGGCCGCGGGAGAAGGTGGATTCTTGGTCGAGGAGGAGCGTGCCGAGCTTGTGCGTTGAACGGATGAGGTGTGCGCGGTGCGTCGAG
>JARGYA010000454.1:0-103698 GCA_029204335.1 Mycena vulgaris
ACTGCCGCCCCACGACACTTTCACCCCCACCCCGCCTGGCGGTGGGCGTACCATTATGGGGATGACCCATGCCGCCCTTTCCACAACCACCCGGAGGCCCAGAAGAGACAGTGGGACGAGCAGCCCTACCCGAAGCTCGTCCTCTTAATCTGCGGTGGAAACAGAGACCGCATCCAGAACGCATCCCGCATTCAGCAAGCTCTCAGAGGCCGCCTCTGCCTGAACCTCGCTGACGCGCTGCGCGTGGAACTGCACGTGAAATTGTGATGCTTAGTAAGCTGACTCTTGCGAGACCAAACCAACTAAACTAACTCCCAAAATCACACAACAAATCCACACTTCCAACGTGGCAAGTTCGGGGTTCCAACCAAGTATTAGGTTGCTGCAATTTGGTTCAATACAATTTATGTAGCGGACTTTGTGCTAATTCGGCAATACGGACTTTGTCCTGACCGTTCTAGGCACTTTGACACGATCTAAAGGCGTCGGAAAGGTTGGGTTTACAACAAGGGTTGGTGGATTTAACTCCAGAGTGGTTTGTTTATGTCATTAGGACTGCTGACGCCGTGATTCGATGTTTACTATGTTATAGCTAAAGGTGGCTGTGAAGTCCCTAGAGCCCGCTGATGCTGTCGATGTACACTGTAATAATCCGCTGTTCGCTGCAATAATCCTTTATCCAATTCCCTTATCTCCAATGCATGCAACAAGTGGTTTATTCCAACTCAACACTTTTCTCCGTAAACAAAGAGATACACAAGCAGAAAGACAATAATATATTTCTCTGAGGTACTCCGAGCGTATTCAGGGCGTTCCCACTGGCGTAGTTGTCTCCTAGACAGTCCTAGCAGTGAGAAAGAGGTGAATAAACTCTCCAACAAGCTAAATATCCGATAAATCCCAATATAATCAATTCAACTCCTTCCCGAGTCCTACTACGCTGACAAGGAAGCTGCTTGGTCCCAAAGGCAACCAGTATAAACTGATTATCAGTGGGGCAGGATCCAGTACTCTACACCGAAGATATCTACTCTATTTATACAAACCCGCAAGTCTCAATTAGGAAATTACAGGAACAACAATAACACAGACAATACATGCCCTAGGACCAGGGTTGTGGAGCTTTCCACAATATTTGGCCCAGAAAGCCACCTATAATCAGTCAGTTTCAAATAGATTAGTGTATTTCCGGCACAATTGCATGCCCAGACTGTCTTACTCATCCTGCTGAGGCGGAGTAATAATATCCCCGTGCCCTAGCCCTGGTCTAGACCTGATCCAACACTGCCTCATCTCTGTTCCTGGGCCAACATGCAGTACCCTCTGCCTGTTCCCATCACTCTTTAGTCAAATAACGATCGAGCTCAATCATAGAAGCCCTCTGCCCGCTGTCAAGTGTGGGATCCCACCGATCACCCGGCCCGGTGAGTCATCGGCTTTTGCCGGTTTCATCTGTGATCTGCCTGCCGCTGACTCTATTGCCCTCAAGTGACCATTGATAGTAGTAAATCCTTATGTAAGAACCTGCCGCTCCTTTGTACTTGTGCCCGCATGTGACAGAGTATGTCACAATTGAACCCTTGCGCACGCAACTGCTTCAACACTGTTATTGACTCAATTTAACCTGCAATCAATGCTCCCTGGCCTCGCTCATAGTCTAGATGGATGGTATGTGGTACCCTTGTTTGGAATACATGCAGATAAACCCCAATTCGGTCATAGAATGGTTGAGTAGATCTTTAGCTAAAGCTTCCGTGCTCTCTTGGAATCCAACCCATAATGGTATCATCATCAAATCAGAGCTCTTCTACCTCTGCACATGCATAGCTTCCTAGCTAGCTGCTCGGGCATCGCACTAGCTCTCATATGGACATATAACGGCCTATAACACAGTACAAGAACACACAATTAGTGTGTTTTCATGCCTGGTCATTTAACCAGCTTATCACCGCCTCGATACTTGTCGGCCCGCCAGGATTAGCTGAAGGCGCTGGCCCCGACCCCGCCGCGTGGCTCATCGGCGGGCTACCGGAAGCACAGGCACAGACCCTCCTCGACCTCCGCTTCCTCTCCCCAGATGCGGAGGAGGCCCCCACTCTCTTCTTTGTCCCCTATGTCCCCCCATCACACCCTTCCTCGCGACCTTCCATGGCCTCACCATCCCGGAGGAAGGTGAAGAGCTCGTGCAAGCCGTCATAGCCGGAGCCATCGCCGACAATCCTGCCATCTCCCGCTTTGTCCGCGGGCACCGCAACGCGTTCCCCGCCCACGTCCCCGCCGATGAAGCATTTACATGCTTCACAGAGGCCATTTAGGTCATCCTGATCACCTTCCTCTCCCCCCGCGGTCCTTTCATCGCCTGGAACGTGTATGTACACCCCCCCACGACATACAATGACAACTTCGTGATGCTCTGCTGTATGGTCGGGAACCTCATCATCACCACCCCGTTCAACGGGGAAGGCCGGGTTTACCGGGCGCTCTTCTGCCACATCTGCCACTCCATTGACCACCCCACCAATCACTGCCCTTACCCGCACTACCCCGATTGGATGGGCCCCACGGCCGAGACCATCGGTGCCTTCGAGAACGCGAGCCACGAGGTGCTCACCGGACGCTCCAACAAGTTTGCGCACAAGCACGAGGGCTGTGACGCCGGCAAAGGCAAGGGCAATGGCTTTGGAAAAGGGAAAGGGAAGGAGCGCGACGATCGCAAGGGCAGCAACGGCCGCCGCAAGTAACCTTTCCCCTCTACACCGTGACATGTCACTAGATCCTTTTCTGCCCCACATAGATGATTGATGTTTACCTCTTCTCCTCCCGTACTGCCTCGTACCTCCTGTATCGCACTCCGCTACTCATTAATACCATCCACGTGTTACCCTCCCTCCCCTGTGCATTTTTCTAAACCTAAGATCCACGGCGCGACCTCAAGCAACAACCATTTTGATATCTCGCAAAGCGCGGCATCACCGGATCTAATTCCCGGGACCTCTATTTTGTACATCTCAGCCTGTGTGTACGGTAAGGATTTCTGCCACCCGCGACGAATGGACTTCGCACTCAAAATCTCTTTCCGTGCAGTCTCCACAGCAACCTCAGGCCCACATTTACCGCTTGAACGGGAAAGCCTGAAGGTTAAACAACACAAGCGGAGGCCTATTTAGGCCAGAGTTAGCCACGCCGAGAGGTTTAAGCTGCTGGAAACTAGCGCGTCTCTGTCCATTTGGAGACTCACTGCAGTACTAGTAGCATTGCTCCCCATGGAGGTCGGGATGGTCTGCCCCGTACCTGGTGCATTAGTTGGTGTGCGTAATTCAACACCTATTTCTTTTTCTTCGCGTTTCGGTTTGTTGGAGGTAGAAGTGAGTGAGGAGGGAGGTACCCTTTCCGTCTCTGGAGAGAGTGTGTGTAAGAGTGTTGGGGTTTTAACTTATAGCTTAAAGCACCAAACTAAACCGGACCAAGTTCTATTTGTTAGAATGGCGCGGGCGGTTTGGGTTAAGCTTCGGTTGCCCAACCGTCCGCGCCGTCACAACTATATAGTACACGATCGGATCAATATCTACTTGAGGATAAGTCACATGTAAGTAAAGTGAGTAAGTAAGTAAGTCGTCAAGTGAGCAAGTGCACACTTGACGCGTGAGTGAGCGTAGGGTATCCAGATACCTTACACCCTCCCCTCTTAGGACGAGTTCTACGAGTCCGATGCAAGTGAAAAATGGAGCAAATTAATTCTGGGCGCGTTCGACCGTGCAAATACTTGTGTGACACTGTACTAGCGTGGTCGTGAGGTTGTTAGGCGTAACACCGCACCCTCAAGCGTCCGTCCTTCCAGATCCTCCCGGTTCTCCTGGCGCATGCATTGACGCCGCCAAACCCCCGTTAACTCCCGCGGGAAATTGTGGGTAATTCGTCGATACGTCGGTCCTAGCCGTCGCGTGGCGGAGGCGGTCCCAGCGATCCTCGTCGCAGATGATGATGTTGTCGACGTCGATGCGCGTCGCTGGGTGGCCCGCGTCGAATTCGTGCGCATTGAGGTCCTCGTTTCCCGCGATGTGGTTGCGGCGGGAGCGGGCGTACGACTCGAGTGTCGCCAGGTCTTCCGAGTCGCGGGCTATCCCGTGCTGGATCAGCCACGCGGTGATCTGTGCGAATGAGATGTTCGTGGCGTCAAACGGATAGTGTTCCAGGGGAAGGTTGTCGAATATGTAGTTGCCTTCCTCGGCGTACCGCAGATACGTGCCGTGAACTGACAACATCCGTGTCGCGGCGTCGAGGAAGCGGGCGCGGTGGAGTGATGATCCTCCGCGTACTCGGACTGGGCTCAATGCGTTCAATGTGCACCAGCTCGTGACGTCGGGGACCCACGGGGATGCGGTGGGCGTGTCTGGCAGTGCGCTGACGCTGATGTGCATGCCCTTGGGCCAGTGACTGGTGGGTACGTTTCCGTACCAACGCACCATCTTCGCCCGTGGCGCAGAGACTGGCCGGTGCGTATCGCGCTCTGCGTCGTCGTTCTCTGTCAGGATGACGCTGGGTGCACCGTCGTCCGGAGTAGGAGACGAACCTAGGTAGGCACGAAGCACCGGAGGCGTAACGCCTGGTGCGTCAGGCATGTCCGCGTCCGCGTCCTGTGTATCCGCGTTCTGCGTCGGCGCTGGCTCGGTCGTGGCGGGCTGCTCTGGCTGGGGTGCGAGGGCATTGGCGAGCTGCGTGATTGCCTCTGGTGTTCCGATGCTGACAGCGACGATGGGGGCCTGAAACGGGAAGCCCGGGGGTCCTGGTCGGCCCGCGTTCGCGGGTTTGCTCCGCTGTACGCGGTCGCCGTGCACAATGGAGTTGTATCGCGCCAGTGCCTGGTTCTGGTGCTGAAGTAAGGTGACTTCGCCGACAGTGCGTGGTAGTGTCGGGTCCGATCCGAGGCGGGTCATGATGTGCTTCAAAAACTCCATCGTCGAGCGGTCGCCGTGGTGGATCCAGCGCAGTATGTTGCGAGCCTGCGCGAGCGTGAGCACTGTACCCGCTCCCGTCCAGATGCCGACGCGCTGCGGGTCGGGTTCCTCGAGGACCTTGCCATAGAGCCGTCCCGTCTTTTCGGCCGCGACGGCTCTGTTGCGCCGTATAGCCTCGTTGGTGCTGTAGTTTGTCGGCTCCTTGATGTCGTCCTCAGAGCCGTAGTCACTCTCGTCATCATTGCTGACCGAGTCAGGGAATAGCGGGTGGCCGCCATTATCCCGCAAGGCGAGCTTGATGGAGGGAGGGTACACGGTACGGTTCCACCCGTCCGCAGGCCGAGATTCAGGTGCACGAACGTGCACCCTATCATCGCGCTGCGGAGCGCGGCCTCGCCCTCTGAATCCAGGAGTGGCGCGTCGCTTGTCGTCCCGTCGTTCCTCTTGATAATGACGCGGCCCGTCGAATCGGCCTTGAGACATCCGCGGCGGCGATGTGGGTCTGCGTCGTGGGGACCAGTACTGAGATGGCCTTGGAGGAGACTCGTCGCGGTACCGGGGGCGGCTGCGGCTCCTACGGTGTTCGCCGTATGAAGGACCGCGGTCCCTCCCGTACTCGCTGTCGTACTCCGGGGATTGGCGTCCGCTGGTCGTGCTAGCATACGATCGCGGCGAGCGGCTGCAGTATCGGTCGAATCCAGATCGTCCATCGTCGCGTCGCTCGTTGCTGGGTCGGTGTCCTGGCAGTAACTTGTCAGCCATGGCGCGGCCGCCTTCACGTAGCAGTCGGGCGATGATGTCGGGGTCCATCGAGTGTTCCGTCTCCAGGGGTTGGGGGGAAAAGCGAAGTTCAAAGAGCGTGGGGGAGATATAAAAGAGGGTGAGCAGGTGCACTGATCGCATCCGGGTATACTTGATGATCATGACTCAACATCTGATGTCGGACATCGGGTTTGTTCCTGCATTCACGGGTCGCGTGGCAGTGCCTGCCAAGTCGACACACCCTCTGCTTCGAAATATTGATCTAGCGCTGCGCAATCTTCTAGTGCCTTGGGACTTTCCCACGTGTAGTCTCCGGCCGTCCACCGTATGTGGAATTTCAGAGATCGGGCACTGGACCATCGGTGGGTGATAATCTCATCGATGTTCCACTCCTGTTCCTCCGGCATCCCGAAATCATAGAACCGGTTGGCTTCACGACTAGGGAATATTACGTCGTCATTTGGCTCATGTGCACGTAGTAAGGCGGAATGAAAAGTGGGGTGATTGCGCCGACGTTTCAGATCTTCGGATAGATCCAGGGTGTATATGGATTTAGCCGGGTCAGCCTTGGTGATCATGAATGGTCCGATGTATTTTGGAGCTAATTTCCGTGCCCTTCCCTTGGGGAGGTTGAGGTTCTTTGTGGACAGATATACTTTGTCCTCTACGTCGTAGGGCACCTCCTGTGCGCGGTGCTTATTTGCCTGCACCGTGGCACGGACGCGCGCATCAATAATATTATCATGTGCGATCACAATATTAGCCAATGCGCGGTTAACGAATTCCTTGACGCCCGGTAGTTCCGTCGGTACATCAGTCGCGGGGGCCAGGCGAGGCACATATCCGTAGTTCAGCTCGAATGGGGCAAACCCGGTTGATGCGCTGATACTGGAATTTATTGCAAACTCCGTCATAGGAATATGATAAACCCAGTCTCGTTGCGTGGGGTCTACCGAGGCGCGGAGGATTTGAGACACGTTCCGGATAGCGCGTTCTGACGCGCCATCCGTCTGAGGGTGGAATGAGGTCGACATGAGGAGTTTGGTTCCTGTCAGGCGGTGAAGTTCGCGCCAGAACTTAGAAGTGAATTTAGCGTCCTGGTCCGACACGATGGAGGAAGGTACGCCGTGTAGCCGAACGACGTCCCGCAGGTAAATCCAGGCCACATCTGAAGAAGTGTCGGTTACTTTCATCGGGCTGAGCGCGATCATGCTGGTAAGACGGCATATCACTACCAACAGGTAGTTGTAGCCTAGGCAGCTGGGAAAAGGTCCCACAAAGTCCATCCCAATCGAGTCCCAGGGGTGCTGCGGCACAGGAAGAGAGTGAAGTAGTCCGACAGGGGCCTGGGTTCGGGGTTTGTTCATGGCACAGTTGCCGCACGTCGCGCAGAACCGCTCGATGTCTCTTCCCATTTTGGGCCACCAATACCATCTTCTCACGTATTCGGACGTCCGGAGTTCGCCGTAGTGTCCAAGCGTGGTATGCGAGTCGTCCAGAAGGATTTCCGTCATCAGTCGTGGTCCACGAGCGCGGGGGGCGCGCGGGATACACAGTACACGATGACCGGAGACATTTTTGCAGTATAGTAGCCCATCATCCATGGTGAATTGCGTGAATTCTCCCGGTTTCAGGGCAACATGCTTGAGTACAGCATCGTGTGCGTATCCGGACCGTACATCGTCCAGGAATCCGGAGTCGCCTTCGACGTGAGACGTTAGGGGAGGGTCGGCTGATAGGGCTTGTTCCAATGATATAGCGCTGGTGTCGAATCCCTCCATGGCCAGTCGTTCGGCGTGTTTCTCAAGCTCTTGAGCCTCCATGATGCGATCCTCCAGCGGCTCACGGATTCTCCGGGCATGAAGCACCGCGGGCTCGTGTTGCAGCTCAAAGGTGCGCAGTGGCCCCATGTCTTCAAGGTCAGGGTCTAGCCGTACGTCCGCAGTGACGAAGGCGTCGGGGTAGTACTCGTCTGCGATCTCATCGTTCTCGTAGAGTCGTGAAAGGCAGTCAGCAACTTTGTTTTGTACTCCTTCAACATGCACGATTTCGAAATCGAAACGCGAGAGGTACTCGTCCCAGCGGATGACCCTTCCGTTTCCTCCGGATCGAGCGGCAGTCTTGACACTGGTAAGGGCTTTGTGGTCTGAGGCGATGATAAACTTGCGTCCGATGAGTTTATCTTCCCATTTCATCAGGCTCTCTATAACGGCGAGTGCTTCTTGCTCATAAGTCTTGTAGGATCTCTGAGCAGCGCTGAACTTTTTAGACATAAAGCCCGCGGGGCGGCAAGAACACCAGTCTGGTCCTTGCCCGTATAACGCGCCCACGCCGACAGAAGAAGCGTCACAGATAATCCAGATGGGATCGGGGTTGCTAATGTCAATCGGCTTGAGGATCGGAGTCTTGCGGACGATAGTCTTGATGCGTTCTAGGCATACTTGGTGGAACGGACGCCACACAAACACCTGGCCCCCTCTACAAATAGCCTCGAGGGGGGATGTAAAATGGGCGATGTCCGGCAGGAAGTTAGCCAGGTACTGGATGAGCCCTAACAGTCGCTGCACCTCGTTGAGGGAGCGAGGTGATCGCCATTCCAGTACGCGGGTGAGTTTGTCGTCATCAGCGTGGAGTCCGGCGTCGTCTATGCGGTGGCCGAGGCAGTCCATGTCCACGGAGTAGCGGTCGCATTTGCGTTGACTAAGGTACATCTTTTGTTCCCGAAGTCTCTTGAATACTAGAGCTAGATGGCGTTCATGGTCCTGGACAGTATTGGAGAAGATGAATATGTCGTCTAGATAAACATGTACGAAGTCCCCGAGAACGTCCCGGAATATCCATGTCATGAGGCGTTGGAAAGTCGCGGGTGCGTTGCAATCCCCTTGTTGCATGACATGGGAATAGGCCGTGCCAAAAGGTGTTGCAAATGCCGTCTTCCAAACGTCAGTCGCCGCAATGCGGATTTGTTCATAGGCATCAGACATATCTATCTTGGAGCGGAATCGGGCCCGGGCGACATCCATCCGGATGGAGTCCTGGTCAGGGAAGGGAGTAACGTCCTTGACTGTATTCTCGTTGCGTTGTCGTGCGTCCACTACGGTGCGGAGTCCGTTGTCTTTCTTAGGAAGGCAGAGTAGGGGGGCAGCTTGGGAGGCTGGGCTCATCTCCCACCAACCAGCGTCCACGTAGCGCTTCATCTTTTCCCGTAGTAAAGGCCGCAATGACTCCGGGCATTTGGGCATATGGAAGTGATACACAGCAGCCTCGTCGATCAGGTTAATCTGGTGATTAATGGCACGGAACGGTGGCAGTTCTAGTGGTATCGGACCCATTAGATCGGAGCAGGCCTCATACCAGCGGGCGCGCAGTTGGGAGACCTCGTCGCCAGAGTCGGCGTAGTTCCCGGGCGTTTCTAGAACGCGTGCGCTGTACAATCGCACCACGTCGGCGGCACCATTCATGGCAAGGTCGTTGATACCGGATGGGTCGTCTTCTCCTGAGAAAGACACCGGGCACGTCGAGGAATGTGCGCTGAGACGGGATACTGTTCGTAGTCCGGGCATAGTTGCATTCCTTCCTGTATTGTCAAAGTGCAACAAGTCCGCAGGTGAGGCTACGATCACGAAGTTGATAGCAGGTTCCGGGGGGTAAGGGTCCTCTCGGTCGTCATCTTCGTAGTCACTGTCCTCCCCATCGTCGTCGTCGGGGTCGGGTTCCAGCCCAGGGAGGGGGATATCGGTATCAGCAGTAAATAGGCCATCCAGGGCGTCGTACTCGGATTCCAGAACCAGTACGTGGGGGTAATCAAAAGGTAAGTATGGAAGGCGGGGAACACCTTCGTCCTCGGGTATGGCGACCATCGAGGTCGGGCGAGAATTGGCTCCTGATCCAGCAGGGCATAGGGTGGTGTTACACGGGGTAGGCGCTGCCTGTACCCTAGCTTCGTTCACTCGACAATCCTCAGTCCCCAGTCCCGCCGAATGACGGAGTTGGGGCCCTGATGATAGTCAAGTGGAAGAGGCTGTGGCGCGATGCGACGCCTCGGCATTGCGTGTGGCCAGTAGCGAGGCCTCTTCCAACGTAGAAAGAGCCTTCACTACGCGTCCATTGGGGAACCGTATCTCGCGGGCTGCAAAATCAAGCACGAGACCGTGCTTGTTCATGAAAGGGGTCCCGATTATCCCATCATAGCGATCGAGGTTAGCTTGATCGAAGTAAACATGGCCGCGGATCCCTCCAAAGTTCACCGATGGGCGAGTGCCGTAGTTGATCTTGGAACGACTCCCAACGCACCCAAGTTGTAGCGTAACTTGCTCGCTTAACTTGATATTCTTGCAGTGAGTAGCGCGCGCGAATTCCGGGGTGATAGAGTCGATGTTACTTCCTGAGTCAAACAGCATATACGCCGGGGTCCCAGCTATATCGAGTTGGGCTGAAAGACACGTGATGTCCTTGCGGAGTCGAGACGGTTGATCCAGTTCGTGAATCTCGCGGCGATTGACATTGGAGAGATGCTCGACGTGCTGCGCTAGGACTTGGACTCGAAATCCTGGGTCCGCCTGCTCACGGTCTTGGTCGGGGTCATGAGATGCGAGACGGTCATGGAATACCTCGCCAGGTAGTAGGTGGGGAGATATGTCACGGTAGCCGCGCCGATCCCGGAGCTGGTTACCCGTACCTTCGGCCCAGGACACAGTGGGTCGGGCCAGCTCAGGGCGGACATGAAGTTCCTCCGCACGCTCATTAATAGCCTCTTGCATTGCAGCTTGGTGAGCGGAGCGGAAATGCGGGTTCAAGAAGTGGTTGTCAGGTAGAGCCTGCGTGCGAACGTAGAGATTGCCGTGGCAGTCCACGTAAGTGAGGTAATGTTCAGCCTCCGAGTCGGTCAACATGACCAGCGAACGGAGAATGCACACATCTTCGGGGCTCGGCTCGGGAGCGGGGCGATGATGATTAACAATTACGTAGTCCGCGGATTGATCGGGATCCTCGCTGTCATCGCTGGCTAGACATTCTTCTTCGACTTCTTGGGCTTCCTCGTCGCTGGTGCTCTCATCTGGAAGCTGGGTCTGGTACAGCTGATCAGCAGGTGATCTTCCGTCTGGGGACGCATAGGCGTTGTGGGTCCGGATGGCCGCATCCAGCGCTACTGCCCAATGTACCCCGGTCTCGTACTCTGCGCGATCGAGATCGGGGAGGGAGTCCGCCTCATCCGCCTCAGGTAGAGGGAACTCAGGACGACCTTCAGGGGTGTTCTCGCGAGGAGACGCTGCACGAATCATAGCCTCCCGTCTCTCGGGTTCAGGTCGAGTGGCCCATACTGCTTCGTATTGGGCACGGGCGACCTCCGCGCGGTGTGTCCGATCCACTGCGGCGTCAATCCTGGCGATTATCTCAGGGGAGGACTCTCCGATGGTCGTGAAATGGAACTCGGGCACTAGCAGACTACTACCTTCTGTCAACGCAGGAAGGGTTCTCGGGGCGTCGTCAAGTACTTCGACGATGCGCATAGCGCGGAGTTGCGCGGAGCTCGAGGGCGCGGGGTCACTCAAAGCGGGACTGCCCGCGATTAGCTCCGAGTCGGGGGTTGACAGCGAGTCCCAAAGTTCCGAATCCGATGGGACACCCTCAGCGTCGGCTTCGTTACTAACATTCGGTGATCCGGGATAGCTAGGGGGCGGGGTAGATCCGACGCTGGGAGGCGCCGTCTCGTCTTCAGAGGCGCCCTCAGAGTTGGGATCCTCCTCGTCATCGGATATTATCACCGGCGAATGGGGGATAGAGGTAGCAGGGGCAGCTACGGGACCCACAATGTGATCCCGCAGTTCGGTGCGTACACTGTGCTCATAACGGAGGCGCGCGTGGAATTCGTCGCTCTCCCGCTGGCGCTCGTCGACACGTCCCAGGAATCGGGCCGTGTAATGCACGGTGCTCTGCAACATTTCCAGAGTAGTCTCGATGATCTCTCGGGTGCTCGCGTTTTGGTGGGAACTATCATTGAGTCCCCTTCTTGATTTAATGACCTCCTCACGGCCCATTCTGTTCAGGTCCGCAAGATTGCGGTATAGCCCGTCCAATTCTCCTAGTCGCCGCGTGAGTCGGGTCATCGCGATCCGCAAATCTCCCGTATCCATGAGAGCGAGTTCGAGGGAGGATGGTTCAGGGTATAGTGCTAGGGGCGCCAGGGAGGTGCGTAGGCGAACGTCGCGAATGTGCTCCGCAAGCTGAAGGCGTTGTAGCGCTTCCCATTCCTTGGCTATGGAGCGCGGCCACAATCCGTCCCCGTGCCTCGCTTTGAACACGAGGGCCCTTTCAGCGAACGACTGGACGGGATCATCGACATAGTGCCTAGTTGCACGGAGCTCATCGGTAATACGGCGTTCCTCAGCTACTGAGAACGCTCGGAGGCCTTCTTGGTCCCGGTGAGCGGCAAGTCTCAAGAAGTCCTCGTGGGCCGTGTTACCCAGGCCGTTGTATGGCCTGAGAGCTCGGGGAAGCGCCGCCATGAGGTCGGCCGCGGGGGGTAATAATCTCCTCGTCGCTGGCCTCAATGCGCATGGCGTAGTATTGGAAGCGCATGGTACCGAGGCGGGCATTCTCAGTCTCAAGGGTGTCAGTCAGCTCGATAAGATCTGTGGACTCGGTAGGAATCCGTTCGTCGGAGTCGCTTTCGTACTGATCGCCTCCCCAGTTGTCGGGGACGAATTGCTCATCCGTCTCCAACAACAGCTCCTCGTCTTCGGCGGCGTAGCTGTCAAGTACGCGCTGGGCACCCATTCGTGGGCGCTCCCTAAACGAGGGCTGTTCATTGTACTTGGAGCAAATGGGGTCGCTCCCTATGTGCCCGAGTACCCCGCACTTGAAGCACGTCTTGTCGGCATGCGGGCCAGTGCCGGGTACTCGGGTTGCGGGAGGGCGGCTCAGCAGCGGTTGAGACGTAGGCTGGCTGGGGATAGGTCGGGTTTTACCATCCGCCGGGGCGGATGGCCGCTTCACAAATGGCGTTGCTTTACTGTTCGAGTTCACCTCAGGTCGGACTGCAGGGCTGTTGCGCAATCGGCTTCCACGTGCAGTCTTCAGGGCGTCCCAGAGCTGGTTCGCGTGAGTACGCATCTGGTGAATAGACAAATAAGTAGGTGATATTCCGCGCAGAGTGATGAGGTCGTCGTGAAGTTCAGCAGGTATGAGTTTCATGAATCGCTGTCTGATTATGACCCCTGGCATAGGTTCTCTCATGCGGCGTGAGCATGTCTCAAGGTCATCCATAAGCTTGAGGGGACCGTCCTCAGCCTTATAGCGGACGATTTCGAAGTCGCGCAACGCGTGATGCGCGGTGGCGGTGGTGATGAACCTCCGGTGCAGGGCGCATAGAATGCTCGTGAAGTCCCGAGGCATATCGGGTCCTACGTGGTAATTCTCCACGAAATCGATATACCATTCGAGGGCTACTCCGTCTAATAGGTTCTTCAGTACCGTCACCCGGTACTCGTCTACTTCCGGTCCGCCGTAGAACATAGTGCGCATCCAAGATACTAGCTTTTCCAGCCATCGGAGAAATCCCAAGTGATCATCTGTCCCCGTAAATTGGGGAGGAGTGTTAATCTTAGGTGGCTTGACTTTTGAAGGTAGTACCAGTTCGGTACCAAGCTGCCTGTCAATTATGCGGGATATACTCTCATCTGTTTCCAGACGGAATTCTTCAAATATATCACCGAACGGCTCTCCTGACTCGTTGGCCGTCAGATACCCGGTATGACTTAAGCTGTTACCGCCGTGTATCACGGAACGGCTTGACGACAGAGGTTGGTAGCCTGCACGGCGACGAGGCCCCGTGGATATACTGCCCACATCTTCGAATCGTGCAGTATAGCCGGGGTTCTCTCGACGCGTTGGCTCATATCGGTCATCGTCTTCTGGGATGACAAATGCGGCAGACGCTTTGCTTTTACGCGCCATTACCGCGTCGGCTCGCTTATCGAAATCCTCATTAGTTTCCCCGCGCCGGCGTGGTGGGAGAGCGGCGTTGGCATTCGCCACCAGCTCGGGATCGAGGTTTACTCGTCCCAACGGTGCGGGCTCAGGAAGGTGAGGATGTCTCAGTTTGTCGGCGCGTATATGGGCAGCGGTGGACAATATCTTGCCCAATACCATTTCAGATACCCCGAGTTCCCTCAAGACCTTCACATTGTCGCTAATACAATTATTGAATTGATCATTACGCTTATGGATCTCCTCGTGCAATACCGCAAACTGCGCGGCGACCTCATCACGGAACTGGACGAGCGTCGCGTGGCTATGGGTGGTTTCATGTTGGTGATCCAGCGCCATGGCGGTTGTAGCGAACAGGCGGTCGCGACCGGTCGCGATTGCTCCGCGGATCTGGTTAAGAGTGTTCATTTGGTCGCGGGTGAGTGCGTCCGGTCCGACGTCTGCGATGAAGTCGGTGATCTTCGCGTCCGCGCTGCGGACGGGGTGAGGAATGGAACCCGCAGCCTCCGAACCCAAAGTGTCCGGCAAGTCGGATTCAGAGGAAGGTAGGGGGTCCGTATGCTCAGACTCTTGGGGCTGATCGGGAAGGGTGCGCGACAGTTCCTCAGGGACGATGATGTTGTCATCGTCAATGACATCCATCCTCGAACCCGTCGCTTTGTGGACCAGGTAGTAGGTCCCATCGGGCGCGCCGACAACGCGGGCGGTAAGTCCGGTGGGGGCGCTCGGGGATGAGGTTCCAGGAGTCGGGGATCCAGAGGAGACGGACGGGCCCATCTCCGGGGAGTGGGTCCCTCGCGTCAAGGGTATAATTGGTGGGTCCGTGTCTGTCGAGACGCCGGCGGGGTTATCCCCCGCCTGAGTCCTCGCAGACACGAATTGCGACGTGGTGGCGGATGTCGCCATGTGAGGAGGGACAGCGCGCCAGTTACTGTTATCGGATGGGTGGGCTGTGGAATCAGCAGTCGAGGACATCGCGGTAGACAGTGGTATTTTTGGGTGTGATCGATTGGTGACGATCGCGAGTAAAGTTGTTCTAAGTCGATAGAAGTGCTTCGGGAAGAAGCCAATAGGGTTTAAAAAAGTGTAAGAGTGTTGGGGTTTTAACTTATAGCTTAAAGCACCAAACTAAACCGGACCAAGTTCTATTTGTTAGAATGGCGCGGGCGGTTTGGGTTAAGCTTCGGTTGCCCAACCGTCCGCGCCGTCACAACTATATAGTACACGATCGGATCAATATCTACTTGAGGATAAGTCACATGTAAGTAAAGTGAGTAAGTAAGTAAGTCGTCAAGTGAGCAAGTGCACACTTGACGCGTGAGTGAGCGTAGGGTATCCAGATACCTTACAGTGTGGTACGGCCCGCCGGCCACGACCCCGATGACAGAGGTGGAGAGTTAGAAGGCGGAGGCATGAGTGCACACGCTGCTCATGCGCGCCGTTTCCTGCGGGTCGCGAGTCGGAGAGGCAACTCTTTGGCAAGCAACTCTGCGGGGAGTGGCCAGGTAAATCAAGCTGCGCAAGCTAGTGAACACCGGGAGAGGGGCCTGCACCCAAACCTGGTACACGCAGCAAGCAGCGCGTCGTCGTCAAGTGTTCCCGCAACACAACCTGCCCTACGGCAGAACCGCCCCCCTCGGGGTACGGACGTCCACACAGGACCATCCCACACCAGGGCGCCAGAACGCCAAAACGAGCGGGCAGAAGATAGGGGGCAGCGGGCGACCCACTGCCGCCGCACACCCGGCACACCAACAAACGAAGAGCATGTACCTGCGTTCTTCGCCCGGAAACGCGAAAATCAACAGAAAAACAACCCGTTGATTCGCCGCAACACATGAGCACACTTCTCACTCGGCGCCATGGCATGGCCGGCGCACCCATACAATGCTTCGTGTCTATGCACCGGCAGAATCAATGGAGGAGAACGCAAAGTTCTGGGACGTTATGACTGACCTCTGGATGACGACAGATCTCCCTGTACCCGACTCTATGGGGGGGGATACAAATGTTGTAGAGGAGCCGATAGACCGACTCCCACATCGCCGTGACAGCGAGGTCGCGACCACGGTGCTAGCGCGCTTCAAACGCCTCCTAGGCCTGCAAGATGGGTGGAGGATTACCAACCCGGACACGAAACAGTACACATACACAAGTGCGCACCAAACTCACTCCCAGCTAGACCGAATTTATGTGTCCCCAGCACTCATGAAAAACTGTAGGGCTTGGGAAATCAGCGACACAGCCGGGGGTCTAACAGACCATAGGCTCGTCTCGGTCAGAATTTCAGCGCCAGGCTCACCATACATAGGAAAAGGTCGCTATCCCATCCCGATTTTTCTTCTCCGAGACAAGGCCTTTGTAGACTTCACAGTAAATACCGGACAGGCACTAGAAGCTGCAATGAATGCAGCTCCGGAAGATGCTGTCACCATCCAAGTAGGTTTCAAGGCCTTCAAAGATTCAATCCGGAACTTCGCTCGTGCACGGGCTAAAGTTGCGATCGGCACCCTTGAACAAAAGAAGCGAAAGCTCCAGAGCGACCGGGAAATGTTGCTAAACCACCCACGGGATGTCCCGACAGAAAACGAACCCGTCCCGCCCGAACCACCAGATGAGCAGCCCACCCCGGTAGAAAAAGTCGCCGCTATCCAGCACTCCATAAACGACATCGTCGAGCAGCAACGTGAGCAGCGACGTACCGAGACACGAATCCGCTGTCATACAGAGCTCGACAAGATCACAAAGTTCTCGGTCTGTATGAGCAAAGACACCAAACTCAGAGACACAATCTCCTTCCTCCAGCGAACAGATACCACACCGCCACACAGCAGCAGACGCTCAGATGAAATGGCCGAGATCGCGAGGGACTACCATAATGACCTACAACATGATGCATCAGCAGACGACAGAACAGCGAAGGACGCCGCACTAGCCGACGTGCTCCAAGGAATGAGCACACACGGGGATGACCCAGAGATGTGCTGCCTCGCCACTCTCCTTACCGAGGACAACGTTCTTGAAGCCCTGCTTCAATCTGCTTCAGGTACGGCTTCCGGTATGAACGGAATACCAACTGAGCTGTGGAAAAAACTCCATGAACTCTACCTAGAGACAAAAATTGCAAATGAGAAGTCTGATGGCCCGGCGAAACCGATATTCGACGTAATTCGTGTCCTAACCCACGTGTACAACAGCATCGAAAAGCACGGAGTATGTGAGGGAACACACTTCGCAACTGGCTGGATGTGCCCGATTTGGAAGAAGAAAGACCCTTCCGACATAGCGAACTACCGGCCTATAACAGTCCTGAATACAGACTATAAGATCTTCACGAAAGCGCTGACGAACAAGGTCTCAAACATCGCACCTGCTTTGATCCATCGAGACCAGGCTGGGTTTATGAAGGGCCGGAAAATTGTAGACCAAATCTTTCTGGCAATGGAGGTTATTGACTACTCCGAAGAGCAGCTACAAAATGGCGCGATTGTGGCGCTTGCCAGGAAAAGGCATATGACAAACCTGTCACCGATACCTCTGGGAATGCATGAGGAGACGGGGTATACCCGAAGCCTTCATCAGTACAGTCCAGGCGCTATATGCAAATGCTGAGACCCATGTCGTTATAAATGGCGAGACCAGCTCAGCTTTCCGCATCACAAGAGGAGTGCGGCAAGGAGACCCTCTCTCATGTCTCCTCTTCAACATCGCCATCAAGCCGCTTGCAGTCGATCCAACCTCAAAGGGTACTCCGCACCCCGAGTGCTGGAAAAAGTCGTGATCAAAATGTTTGCTGATGATACCACCATCTACCTCGACGCCCTCGACAGTTTTGATGAGCTACAACACCTCCTCGATAAATGGTGCCTAGCTTCCAGCGCCAAATTTAATGTCAGTAAGACAGAGGTCATACCTGTCGGCTCACTGGAGTACCGTGAATCGGTTATTAACACGAGGAAGCTCAACGTAAACGACACACCAATTGCACCCAACGTGCACATCGCCCGAGAAGGGGAGTCAGTCCGCATCCTTGGCGGCCACGTCGGGAACAAAATGGACGACTTCGCGATATGGACCCCGGTCCTCGAGAAAATAGATGCCGCACTTGCGGGTTGGGCAAACCTGCACCCCACGCTGGAAGCCCGGAGTCAGATCGTTCAAATCACGATTGGGTCGATGACACAATACCTCACCCAGGTAAACGGAATGCCACAGCACATACTGACCCACCTCCTGAAAGCCCTCCGCGACTTTATGTGGGATCGGAAATCCTCCGCGGTGAGCATGGAGATGTTAATGGCACCCCGAGCAGAAGGAGGAAAGAACCTGCTCGATCTCCACGCCCGAAACGACGCACTCCAACTGATGAAGCTGAAATCCTACCTCGACCTTGACCCCACCACGCGGGCTACCTGGGGACACTTAACGGACAAGCGCCTGGAGAAAATTGTCACCAAGACCCCCACCGTCGATACCGCCGCCCTCCAAAACATGTTCCTCCAGACGTGGAACCCTAACGAGAAGAAATGGCCGAAACACCATAGAGAGATGCTCCGATGCGCAAAGAAGTGCGGTGTCGAGTTCGACACTACAGACCCTTCTCCCGAGATACAGGGGCAGCTCCCCATCTGGCACCATTTCGGCAAGCGGAGAGATAAAATGCAAAGAAACAACTCGAAAGTGTGCCGATGCCTGCGCGCGAACCATGGCGTGCAGAGCGTGCAAGACGGCCTGAAGATGACCAGAAGGCTACGCGACGAGGAGCACAAAGGCTCCGCGACGTGCCGCTGCTTGGCTTTCAGCGAAGACAGGAGGGTGCGTGGCTGCGAAAACCCCCACGCATGTGCCCAAGCAGCCGAGAGGCGGCTGTCGAGCCTCCACCCGAAATGGGACCCGAGGCAGCAGCGACCACCCGCGCCAGATGCCCCGGACGATGGGGCGACAGAGGCCTTCGTGCCCCCGCCAAAAATCACGGCCCTGACAGACAGCTTCTGCGTGCTCACGCGTCCGCAGCCCTATGAGGAAGATGAACACCCCCCACCACCTCGGGACCCCCCTCCCGCTCACGGCGCGAGGCTAACGCTATGTGTTCGTGGATCGACCGCAAGGAACAACGAAGGCCGCACCGTGGCGGGAGGCGGTCTGTGGTACAATGGCGACCCACAGCGGAGTGCTGCACTACGTCTCCCCGATCACCTGCCCCAGACCGTAGTAGCCGCTGAGGCTGCATCTGCCTTGGTAGGCCTCCAATACGCCCCACGGTCTCAGATATTAGGACTCACCGTGTCTCAGAAGGCACTCCGCCTCACATTGACCAACAAACTCCAAGCCTTTGAAGACAGAGGCTGGATTGGGGTTGCTGAGCGCGAAATACTACGCCCACTAGCGGCCGAGCTAAAAGCTCGCTCCGCCCCTACTTTCATCACAGAGAGCAATTGGGAGGACGGCTGCCATGACATCAGCAAACCCGGATTTTGCCGTAGTGCCGTAGTGCCGGTAGTAGCCGGCCTTATTACGTAGTGCTGCGTAGCGCTCTGTAGTGGTGTGTAGTAGCCGCTGACTTCGTAGTGGCGGGCTCCCTACATAGTACTCTGGGGGAAGTGGGTCACCATGTAGTACTATGTAGCCTGATGCCTCTATGTAGTGCTTGGTATAGCCCAGTGCGACTGCGTAGGAATTCACATTCAACTAACCCTAACCCTACGCAAATGGACATCTGTGTGATTTCGACTTGATTTCCGACTAGCAACGAGTATGTAAACAACGAAAATATGAAGCTTTGAAGGACCGGGGCAGGCTGAGTGGACATCCAGATTTTGATTTCAGTTGGAAGAGTTTTTCATTTGAGTTGAATTCAAACTTTTGTAAATTTTCAGGCAAACATAACAGATACATTACTGAAAGCGGCACCAAGCTATCAATCGACAATCATCTCCTCTTGCACCTTCACGTCTTCCGCTCCCCGGTTCCATCCCCGCGGACACACCGGCATATAGGTTCTCGGTGCACGAAGCTCCGCGGCAATGCCGCCAGTGCCACGGCACCTATTGCTGTTATACAGCTTTACGGCCCCAGCGCGCCCGATCCTCCCGCTCTATCAACTCGGTGACTCACTGGGTCCCCGCGCGAGGCGCTGGTGCACGCCCACGGAGCTCTTCGCCTCAGTTCCACCACTGCGGACATCCTGCGCGATGCTCTCGACGCTCTAGCGCCGTGCTCCCGCACGCGCCGGGGCCTGCAGCGCATCCTGCGCGAGCGCGCCCGACGCTGCACCCGACGTGCGCCCCCATGCCCGTACAGGACCAGCTGGACGAGGACCTGGGGACCCCGCCCAAGTCAGCCAACGCAGCTGCTGCGGGCGTACGCACCGCCACCGCCGCCCTGTACGTCCCTATTCGCATCCACGTGCACGTACGGCGTCCCCAGGATGTAGCTGGATGTCGTGGGACGGGGCTGCTGCGAACGACACCTTGTCGCTGCTGCTCCCAGCCATCTCCGTATTTGGGGTGCCCTGCCATCGCTCCTGGATGTGTTCGCGCCGCCGAGTACCGCGAACATGTCGATAGCGAGGCCCATGGGCGTCGTGAGCGTGAAGAGCAGCGAGAGCATGATGGACAACCAGTCGCGACACCCTTTCAGAGCGGGAGCAAGGCAATCCAGATCCCGAGCGACAGCCCCTCGAAGAATTGGTGGAAGACGATCGCCGTCAGAAGGGAGGCTGCGCAGTGGGGGTTAGTGCGGAGGGACTGCAAGGCGGGTCATGACGCACTGAAGTCGCCGCCGGTAGTAAGCGCGAGGGTCAGGCCGATGACGAGTGAGTGGAGCATTATACCGAGCTTGAGGACCTGCGTGCGGCAGAATTCAGCGGTGTGCGTACATAGAGAGAGAGATGCGCATACAATTATCCCGACAACCTGGCGCCTGCGTCCTATTTTGGGCGTATCCTGGCCCCGCTCAGGCTCCGTTTCGGGGTCCTCCTCTGGGAGATGCGGTACTGTCTCAAGGTTCGCGGTGGTGACACAGATGCTGAGGAGCCAGCCATTGTGGCGGCTGAGCAGGCAATGCCGTGGCAGGGCGAGAATGTTGGCCAGGTAAGGTGCTGTAAGCGGCGAGGCTTTAGGGCGGATATGAACTGGGACGAGGGGGGGCGTCGATTCTGTTAACTCCGGTCTGGTCTGTGATTGGGAGCGAGATTGAGGGGCAGATCCTGCGGGAGATGGCGGCGCAGAGGGATCTGCGTGAGGATGGTCTACGAACGACGTCGAGATATCTGGGTGCCAATTAGATGTTGCAAAGCGCGCGAAGGACAGACCGGCGTACATTTTACGAGAAAGATCAACAAAAGTGAGGTGCGCACGCGCAATTGGCGGTGTCCGCCTTTTCACCAGCGCGCGCTTCCGTCAAGCCTGCTGGAGTGTATGTTAGTCGGGAGAATTCACAAAAAGAAAGAGTGGTGAAATGAAGGCGGAACGAAAACGAAATGTACCCGCTCCCACTGTGCATCCAATCAGCTATGTATGTACACGCCCCTCAGCAGCGCAGCACCGTCCTCGACATACAGCCGCTGGAAAAATATGTATCAGCAACGAAGAGCGGAGGACTGAAGTACGACGCACCTGCATCCTCTCATCCCTCGTCAGTGCCGCCCTCACCGCGTGCTCGACCTTCATCCCAGCCTACATACGCGCCTATCGTAGCAGCGTGTGAGCCCTCTCGTCACTGCGGTCTTGACCCACGCACGCAGCCAGCGAGAGATCACGGTCGCGGAGTACCACAATTAAGACGAGCTGGGCGACGGTGGAACGCTTCTGGTCGATGGCAGCATAGACACAGTAGAGCTTCTTGGTCTTATCCTGGCCGTTGTTCCAGCGCTTCTGGTGAAGGATGGTGTCGACCGTGACAGCGGTCTTGCCGGTCTATCAGTCACCGATGATAAGCTCACCCTGGCCACAGCCGATGGGCACCATGGCGTCGATGGGCTTGAGGCCAGCCATCGTGGGCTGATTGACGGAGCAACGGGGGAGAATGCCGGGGGCCTTGAGGGAGGTGCAGCGATGCTCAGCAGCCTCAATGGGGTCATCGGGGGCGTTGAGGGCACGTCCGAGGAAACCAGGGCCGATGTCTTCTCCTAGCCAACAGTGCAGCGAGGAGAAGACAACGACGGCGCGGGCGTGAGCAGAAGAACAGAGTTAATAGAGGGAGACGAAGCACTTAGTGAGAAATTTCGCAAATTGTCACGTGAGGTTAGAACAATCCAAATATTTGGTCATGGTTCGTTTGCACTTCTTTCTCTTCAACCACCACCTCTTCACGTTCGCTTGGCGATCCCGCCAAGCGTGACATGTCTCTCTCAAATTTGAGCCTCTAATGCTGCGGCAGCCGTCTGGTATCTTGCGCCGCCGCCGCGTCAACTTGTTCGTCTCAGGCTGTTCTGGATGATGCGGACTGGTGCCGCTGGATAGTGCCAGAACATTGTGGTGTGTTATGATACCCTTACATTCTATCACGTTCTTATAACTCCCGTATACTCCTCAACATCACCGCCATGACCCTCAACTCATTGAACACGCCATCAACAATGTTTGCGTTGATTCTGCCATCCTCGGTGCGTGACCTTGCTATAATCTCCGACTCGTTGTGAATGCTCACTCGTGAATCAGTCACCCCGGTTCCTTTCTGGCAGTGCCGAGAAGCTCAAGGTGACAGTACTTTCTCACCTCTTTCCGTGCCGTTTTTGATTCCTTCGAGCAGCAGTTGTGCGCGCGGCCTCGGAAGTAATGTCAGCCGTGCTCTGCCCTTGTTAGTTCTGTTTCCCTGTATCATCACCCGGCTAACTACCTTCCCAGGGCTCCCGTAAACACGAGGATTAGCAATCACGATATGTCCCAATCCCAATCACCTCAGCTCATCGCTCACAGCTAGTTCTCTTGACAGCCCCAGGACGACGGGGTTCTCGCCCGGGGCCTTCCATGCACCTCGCGGAGAAGCAGAACATACCCACACGAATTACGATGGTTTACACCTGTCGGACAGGTCCACGGGGCTTGCGCGCAGCGGAGGCAGAGATGTGGCGTAGTGCACGGAAGAGAGTTTGTGTGGCCGCACCACGCTGCTTGTTCTGTCACAGGTGCGCACAGTGCTAGTCTAGTCCCGTACAGACTCTGTGCTCGGGCTCGTCAGGTTGTAGATAGTTGTCTTGTATTAGTTGTTTAAACCAATGAAATTTTGGATTTGACTTGATTTGAACCCATTGAAGCTTGATTGAAGCTGTTTTTTTTATCTGGTTGACATGCTAGCAGCCGCTCTACAGCGCTACAGAGCACTACGCGGTACTACAGAGCAGCCAACCCTAACCCTAAGCACTACAGAGCACTACACGGCACTACAGAGCACGTGCCCCCACTACACGGCACTACAGAGCGCGTGGCGCGACTACACGGCACTACATAGTAAGTGGGTTCTACTACACGACACTACAGAGCGCGTGGCGCGACTACACGGCACTACATAGTAAGTGGGTCCTACTACACAGCACTATAGAGTGCTGTGTACAGGGTACCCCTTGCTATGCCACTACACCACTATGTAGCACTACCATAGTGCTACATAGGGCTCCCTAGCGGACCCAGGTTTGCTGATGGAGGTCGTAGGACACCTGGCATCACTGCAGCTTGCGAGGGAGGGCTGCCATAGGCAGGAAGCAAACAACATAAGCCTTGAAGTCAAGAGATCGTTGCAGCTAAGAGGGGCGAAACTATCGACCCTGACGCAAGCAACGGTGTACGCCGGGATTAAAGAGCTACGGGCCAGCATCACGCGGAAGGCCTCGGACAACAACGTCAAACAAGTCACACTTGCCATACGGACCGAATTCAACCTATTCCCGTCGACAGCCTAAGTATGGAAGAGCACCCGCCATACAGACCTCACCCGTCAAATCAAGAACTTCCTCTGGGCATCACTACACTCCGCCCACCGCATCGGTTCCTTCTGGAAGCATATCCCCGAGTGCGAGAGCCGCGGTATCTGCCACTTCCGTGATGAACCGGAGGACCTAGAACGCATCCTCCTGAAATACAAGCGTGCTGGCCAGAGTATGATATGGGAACTGGCAGAAGAGCTCTGATGTGTAAACACTCCACCTGGCCCGAACTATCCCTCGGCGGAGTCCCCGGATGTGGACTGGCCACCTTCTCAGATGACAGGGGAGGAAACTTCTTGGCGCAACGCGCCTGTACCAGATCTTGATCTCTGAGTCCATCTTCATGATATGGAAAGTCCGAAATTAAAGTGTCATAGCTAATGAAGGGGAACCCCTACCGGCGAACATGATCCATAATAAGTGGCTGTACGCGATGAACCAACGCCTCCTGTTCGACCGCATCCTCACAAACCACGCTAAATATGGCAAACAGAACTCAATTAAAGTGTCCCTCGTACTCCAGACATGGAGCTCAACATTGTTGAACGAGGAGGATCTCCCAGACAAGTGGATCAAGGAATCCCGGGTTTTAGTGGGTACCGAGCCTAAATCATTGCACCCTCCCTCCCAGCCCTCGGGCGGATGGGGAGGGGGCGATAGCCTTGGAACCCCACACTGTCGCACATCGCTTCGTGTACTAATACATTACCCGGGTGATGGCATCCACATCTCGTCTCTCTTCTCTAACCAATACTCGGAGGGCTCGCGCCCTCTGTCTTTTACGCGACGTTGGAGGCTAACCAATTGTTAGTTGTCCCTTGTTGATATCGTACCACCAAAAAAAAAAAAAAAAAAAAAAAAAAAAAAAAGCAAAAAAAAAAAAAGCAAGACGGAGGTGCCTTCCAAAATAGATCGTAGTCAAATAATAACTACGGTTATGTTCTTCTGTGTTATTCCGGTTGGCGTGTTGTCTCTGCAAAATTCACCTACAAAACTTGTTTCATACTTATCGGCCAGTATTCACAGGCGGAAGTACCCAAAAATCTTGATAGTTTGAGAGCATGGTGTGCTTCCGGAATGCAGGACTATATCTGTAACGAGGATTAGATCTGAGAGAATGGGCAAATGTGCTGGTGAATGGAATAGGGAAAAATTGGAAGACACTCGATCTGAGAGCAAACAGCAGCGAACCGGCAGGGTGCCAGGCAAGCAGCAGGCTGAACGCTTAGCAAAACCACTGAACAGCTCGGGAAATAGGTAGGCACGAGGATGAAGCGGGGAGCATAGCAGAGGCTGGGCATCGTGGTGGTGGTCAGAAAGAAGGCGAGTGCACGTGGCCGTGTTTGTTAGAGTCAGGGTATGTGGACACAGCGTCCGAGCTTGAAACCGTATCCCAAAACTTGTTAGCCAAGAGGATGGCCCGTTGTCTTGATTGCAAGGCCTCAAATCGGCCGTTGAAGAAGATCAGGCAATACTGCATTCACAGGTCACTGGTGTTTCCCTGCCTTGGCTTGGCCCGAAAACTATGTCTTTGGCTTGGCTTCACCCGGCTCAGGCTTGGGAAATCCTGGGCCAGGGTCAAAGCCAGCAGAAGCCAGGGCCAGGCCAAAGCCAGTGAGTTGATCCATGGCTTCAGCAGGAAGATATAGCGGGCCTTCAGGATGTCCTGGAGCCAATGTGAGTGCGGATCCAGAACTGGTATTCCAATTCGGACGGAGCGTCCCAAAATAATGTTGAATATGCGTAGATTGGACCAGGATGGATAGTTGTGAGCCAAAAGTCCTTTTTCGCCTTTTGAAGAGCAGTTTGAAATTGGTTCGAACCCTAGATATGCCTACGGAGAAAGTGTTTGCCAGTACCAAGAAGCCATGCTTGTGCCCTGGCTTGGCTTAAGAAATCTCAAGCCAGAAGCTAGGGCCAGCTCAAGCCAGCACGATGGCTTGGCCTGGCCTGAAGAAACCATGGCTTGGCTGGCCTGAGTTCTGGCTTGAAGCCAGGGCCAGGGAAACTAGTGATGCCCAGGGCCGGGCCTCAGGCCCTCAGGCCCGCCAGGCCAAGCCCGCTCAGGCAAAGCCAAGCCCGGCTCGACGTCGGGCTTGAGCGGGCCTAGGGCTTGGGCTTGAGATTAGCAGGCCCAAGCCCGGCCCCCAAGCCCGGGCTTTTGTCATCCAAATTACGAGTTTTTGGCTTATGTTTGCGCTCTTACCAAGGCTCTCGATAGTCCCATCCGTCGTCGGCTCCAGATTCTGTACAGCTACATAGTTCGGGATCTCCGGCATCCCATCCTATAAAATTGTCACGCGACTGTGACTGACCGTGTCAAATCCTCCCCTTTCACCGGCCATGGTTGCAAATCCCCCTCACACATGTAGGTCCTAATGCAGTTCTGATGCCCGAAGATGCTGAATGAGCTGGCAGATGTCAAACACTTCTTTGAACTGGCCGTTCCAAAGGTCGGAGTGAGCGGTACGTCCAAACCCCACCGCAAGTGCAAACTCTGCAAGTAGGTCTCCCAATTTTCGACTCGATAATGTGCTATATTATCTACAGGCGGGATGTCGTTTCCGATTCCTCTACCCTACGTCGGCATCTGGCCAGTAACCACAATGTTCGTGTTCACATCTCGTTTGGCGGTGATCTGATCATTTTATCTCCAGACGACAACGAAGGAATTTCAGAGCTTTCCGAACGCACCTCGACGCCTCCAAGCCGTGGCTCGATGAATATAAAGGTTATTTTACTGCAGCTGAATCGCTTCCAGCGGGGATGACAACGATCGAGTGGTGGGGGGTATGTCATCAGCCATTCTCCCCCGGCTTTCACCATGCTTACTCACATCTCTTGTAGCGCAATTACCAGCGTTATTCCGTCTGGGGATCGTTGGCTCGTGATTACCTTGCAATCATGGCATCATCGGTATCCTCTGAGCGGGCCTTTTCATCGGCTGGGATAACAATCAGCAAGCGGCGTAATCGGTTGCGGGGTGATATCGTGGAGGTGTTGCAATGCCTGAAGTGTTTGATATGTCGTGAGTTATTGTTTGTGCGCCAGAGGTTGTGGATGTGGACACAGATGATTTGGAGGATGATGCCGGGGGGAAGGAAGGTGATGCACCGGGCTGGGACTGTTTCCTCGATGATAACGACGAAAACTACGAGGTCGATGTTGATATGGACGACTAGTTGATTTTACAATCTACCTCTCTGCTACATTACACCGAGCGAAAAAAAAATATGCGGGGAAGCCCGGGCCTAGGCCCAGGCCAGGCCAAGCCAAGCCCTCCTGGCGGGCTTGGGCTTGGGCCTGAGGAATCTCAAGCCCGAGCCCGCCCAAGCCAGGCCCAAGGCCGGGCTTTCAGGCCAAGCCGGGCCCTGGGCATCACTAAGGGAAACACTACAGGTCACATCAGCCACCCGACCGTGACAGCTGGCATGTCACGATCCACGGAGTTATCTGCCATGGCTGTTTCTTTCTCTTCTCATGATAAAGTCCGAGTCTGCAGAATCGATTAATATTCTTTTATACATTTCCTCTAAATATTCCCGCTACCGTTAGGTAAGGGTTTCTATAGGACACCCTATCAGTGACAGCTGGCAGCAAACTCCATTTTTGCTCAGCATTTCTTGTGTAAGCAGCTTCGTTACCAAGTCAACATGTGGCAATTCTCTGGATCCTTCCATCGCTTTCCATCCGTCCACCACCATCGTCCAGCGCCCCCACCGCTAGATCCCTGCTTTTACTCAATGTCTGCCTCCACAACATTCTGCAACATCCCGCTCTCGACTTCATTCAATCCAAGCTCCGAAAAATCCTTGTTGGCTCTTGAGTGGATCTTGTCTTCTGGGCTCTCCGCTCGTGATGCTGTTGCCTCCGGGGTTCTCTCCCTTCACTACGCCAACACTAGCTGTAGCATGCACATCAATCTCTCTATCAGCCCGTCTCTCCCATATGACCTCGTCCTGGGCCGTGATTGGTCGTTGATATGCCATGACAGTCTCCCGAATGCATCCTGTAGTCTTTCTTCGGGCATCGTTCGCCCTGGGCTCCGAACCGGTACTCCATCAACATCCGAAATTCTCTCGGGCTAACATCTTTCTCAGCCTCATCGTTAAATACCCCGCAAGCGTGTTCGATGGATATCGACACCGAGGCTGGTGACGCCGAGCCTGTTATTCAGGTGAAACGCATGCCGTCGGAACGTGTGTGATCCTTCTCTCTTAATTACAGTTTTGTCTGGCTTACATCCCTACATTAGTGCCGCTGCCGCTGCGGGAGTGTAACTGCGATGAGCCAGCCGCTTGTCATTGCCCATCAACCTCGTCCTGTGTGAAGCCCGTTGAGTTGAACCTTTGAATTCCATGACATCCTTGAACCTTCTGCGTGACATATTGCTCGGGCATCATACTGTGCGATCTCGCATTTCTGTTTTTCATGTAGACTTACAAACAATACAACGAGCTCTTGTTTTACATGCCATATCACATGCCAATCTCACATCCATTGAATGCAGACAGGTGCTAATCCATCACATTGCGACTGGAGCTTGCTTTGACCATGGCGTCGATGCTTCTACAGCTCCTCGTCTAGATCGTCCAGCTTGGCTTGCGTCACCTGCTTACATGTCCGAAGATGTTTTCGATATCATTCTTTCTGCTGATCCAAAACAAATATTGACGGAAAGCCTCTCTCATGTAGCTTCTGCTTTAAATTTGCACGTGTCTGGGGTTCGCAATGTGCGTTTTAAACTGCGGGCTGCTATACGGCGGCATGCAGAGACTATTTCATCTCCGGGCGTCGAAAGTCAATCCTCTGCATCTGTGGCTGATTTTTTTAATTCCTTCGAGAGCCACCACAAATCTGTTCTGTTGTCTATTGCTGCTTTGCATCGTATCCATGTTCCAGAAAAATCGACGGTTGACTGGCTGCGGTCCCAGATCTCACAGCATGTGATCTCGGGACATTGCAATCAGTTTTCCCACTCCCATCCTCCGATTTCACTCCCAGATGCTGCAACTTTGCCTGACTGCGCCGATGTATGTAATGAATGGCAGGGGAATAAAATCGATCCTGATTTGCAGGTCCAGATTTTGACGGCTATTCATGGAAGTAACACTTCTCCCAACTCTTTGCGTTGAATCTTGGCAAATTTAAATATTGAACACCATCACACTGATAGTATCCGACAATTACGCAGAAGGTTGAAGGACTACATCGTCCATTTGCGAAGAGGGAAAAAAACTGACCAGGCGCAGCAAGAAGCCGCTGACAAGCTGACGTAGTACAATGAACAGCTCAAGTTGATCCGCGAGTCTTGGCCCCAACTCGTACCACAGTCATTGAAAAACAAGCTCCTCTTTCTTTTCAGAGATCAAACATCTTCAGAAGCACTCTCGACCTTCACTTGTGTGTTGTGCGCCGAAGCTACCTCCCTTCGCTCTCATTGTTTGTTGGCGCTCAGTGACAGCATACGGGATATTTTGAAGAGGCCAGACTTGAAGTCTGACGAAACTCTACTGCTTGACCACTACAAATGGCTCCTCCGATGCCCTTTGATGAAGGTGCCCTGCGTGAGGTGCTCCTGCATCCAGACGGTGTCTCATTTCCAGTCGATGGCCAACCAACCCTATCACTCTGCAAATCATGTCATTCGTCATTGAGGAATAAAAAATTACCCGCCTTGTCTTTGGCTCATAGAACGTTCCTCGGACCTGTCCCCAACGAACTGAAGAATCTCACGGTGATAGAAGAAGCCATGATTGCACGTTGTTGCTCTAAATGCTGGATTATTCAACTCAAAGAGGAAAACCAGGATCTTGTTCTTCAAAATACACAGCGCGGCATCAAAGGTCACATCATAGTCTACCCTCAACAACCGTCCAAACTCGCAGATATCGTTCCGCCATCGATCGAAGAAATAACTGCACCTATTTGTGTTTTATTTGTTGGTTCTTCCCCCCCGTCTCTGGAATGGCTCCGTGAACATGCTAAACCTTTGGCTGTGAATGCTGCACAAGTGCGTAATGCCCTCCGATGGTTGAAAGAGCACAATCCGCTGTATAGGAATATTACGATCAACGAGGACTGTCTTCAACATCTCGAAATAAATCCAGTTCTACCGTTGAATGTTGAACATGTTCGAGCCAGCGTCGCCAACGAAACGGCCACGTCTAGATACAACTCTGGCCAAGTACCAGATCCTTTGACAAAGCCCGACGACTCCATCCCATTTCAGAACATTATGATCGCTGATGTCGATTGCCACGCCTCCTCGAATGAACTGAGAGCCGCATCACTCCGCCATGTCAAGAAAAAAGGGGGTGGTTATGTTCAAATCCCCCATGATCGTGAGCCAGCCAATGAATTTAGGAAAGACGGTCTGCTGCTTCCATTGATATACCCGACACTCTTCCAATATGGAATCGGGGGTCCCAACGACTCAAAGCGATCTGTGCCTGTGTCTTTGAAACACCATGTGAAGCATCTACTGAACTTGTCCGATCCAAGATTCCAGGAACATCCCTCCTTCCTGTTTACCACGTTCAATATATTACAACGCCATGAAATGCTTTTACATACTGGTTTGAAGGTCAAATGTAACAACTTTGCTTCAGTTGCTTCGCAATTTGCGACAGTATCTCCTGCAGTGGTCAAGAAAGTTTCCGAACGTGTTGCGAATGGTGAATCTCCTGCCCCACAGAATGAGGAAGAACGGAAGGTCCTTAATTTACTAAAGCAAGTAAATGGTGTCGCGGCTTCGATCCCAGGCTCTTCTGCTGCTCGCATTGCAATGCGGAACGAGATTCGGGGACTTATGATCGAAAAGGGGCTTTCCAGTTTCTACATAACAATCAACCCAGCCGATGTGTACAACTCGATTGTTAAGTTTCTGGCAGGTGCAGAAGTTGACATTGATGTGTTACTTCCCGAAGATGTCCCTAACTACTGGGATCAGTCGGTTCTTGTTGCCAAGAATCCAATTATTGCAGCACAATTCTTTAATATTTACATGAAAGCATTCATTGCTACGCTCCTCGGTTACGATCCGAATCAGAAAAATCTGGAAGGCGGAATTCTTGGAGTTGTCAAAGGCTACTATGGTTGTGTTGAAGCTCAAGGCCGTGGCACACTTCATTGTCACATGTTAGTCTGGGTAGAGGGTGGTTTGAATCCCAATGAGATAAAAAAGCGCGCACTCAGCAGTGACCCAGCAGATGTAGAGTTCGGGAGACCGCTTTTGGCCTTCCTGGACGACACAATCTCCAATTGCGTTCCCGAAGATCCTGATCCAATCTGAATGTGCCTTCAGATAAATATCACCCCTGTTCTGTTCGGGGAATACCAGTTCCTCAAGACATGCACTCATTTTCGGCCGAGCGTCAAAAAGATCTTCGTAATGTTGTATCCCAATGTCAGGTCCATGGACATACGAAAACCTGTTTCAAACTTTGGCATGGACCACCGGAGCCTAAAACCTGCCGCTTTGATTTGCATGAGGACAATTTCCGTGCGGAAATTTTATTTGACCAAGAGACAGGTGAAATTTGCCTACGATGTCTAGACAGCCTGGTGAATAATTTCAACTCAACGCTGATCGAGGCGGTACAATGCAATATGGACATAAAATTCATAGGTTCCGGGGTATCTGCAAAGGCTATCCCGTACTACATTACAGATTATAACAAAGTCTCAATTGAAAACTCACGTCGCATTTTCCATGCTTGAACTTGCAGTGAAGAAATTGGGTGAATTCAACCCTCTAAAAGTTGATCTGACGACTTGCGCCAAAAAAATGCTTCAAAAGTGTGCCTACGCCATGTTGTCTCAGCAGGAACTATCCGGACAGCAAGTTGCCTCGTACCTGTTGGACTTTGAGGATCATTTCACCAGCCATTCATACCGGAATTTTTACTGGACGTCCTTCGAGAACTTGATCAACAAAGAGGACCCAAGTCAGGAATGTTATCCGAGGAAAACTGTAACCAGCCCACCCGAGAATGGGGAAACTTCTGATTCTGAATCTGATGTTGAATCCGATTCTGAAGATGAGCTTGATCCACCCTCTTATAGCGACGAACTTGATCCACAAGAAATGAGCGATCTGACTGAGATGGGTGATGAGAATCCAAGTGACCGTCGCCGAAAATGGTCAGCGCCTATGGGAATTCAAGTAGCGGAATACATCATGTGTGGAAATGATCTGAATCAAATTTGTGTCTGGGACTTCATCTCACGCATTGACAGAGTGAAAAAGACCCCACCACCGGGAACACAAGACGAAATCAGCCAGTGAAGGTATCAGGGATTTGGATGAAGACTTCAATGACGCCGAAATATTGGACGATGCTGCTGAAGACACTCTCGAATATGAGTCTGAAGGTGGGAAATCAATTCTGGATTCAAAGGCTCGGAAGCGACCTCGCGTACCTCTGCTCAAAGGCCACGACCAGAAAAAAACCCACCTGCTCCGAGTTCGCACTCCCGATGACACACTAGTTGCGGTGCCCATTGGGCCTGGAATCCCACGACGCGACAGACCAGCCATCTACGCCCGGTACTGCCGATTAATGTTAATTTTTTTCAAGCCCTGGCGCCATGCTAAAGACTTGTGGGCTCCCGGCCAATCGTGGGAAGAAGCCTTTACTGCCTTCGCGATCGATTGTCCACATTCTGTGAGGTTCAAGATGGACAATATGCAAATCCTTCATGAATGCCGAGATAGCCGCGATGATCATTTTGCTGAGAGACGATACCTAGCAAGACGTGCTGTAAATATAGCAGCACGCTGCAGCTGCCGCAGAGAGAATGAGGACGATTTTTCTGGAGAAGACGTGACTGAAGAAATGATTCTCGACCATCTAGATAGCATTACAGGGTGATTTTCTATTAAGAAGGCAGAATCACATGGAGCTGTCCTGGAATGTCTCAGTTATGCCGAAAGTGCAGGTTTATACAACGTACCAAATAATACGCCGACGAGGGCTGAAGATATCAACCATTGAATGGAAGATGTGAATGAACCTCGAGGCGCTCACTTTGTAGTGAACACACATTCTGAAGATATCTGGGAAAAAGCCTATGATGATTGACGAGAATTGTCCAAGAAGAGTGCCTCCTCCGAGGCAACAAGAGCTCTACCACCACAGTCGGATACTTCGAATAGCCAAAAAGGTTCGCTGATTGACAATGGATCTGACTTCCGGAACATCTTCTCTGCACCTACTGAGTCCCCGAAATTCGGCAGGATGTTAGAGCATCGGAACCTGTTCAAAATCTTGATATCAAAGCCCATATAGCCAAGTGGACACTCAACAAAGAGCAAGCTCACGCATTTCGGATCTTCACATACCATAGTCTGGAAAATAAGCCTGAACAGTTACAGATGTTTCTCACTGGATCAGGCGGCACTGGGAAATCCCGAGTAATTCAAGCCTTGCAAGATTTTTTCTGCCTCCAAGGTCAAGGCCGCAGACTTCGCCTGGCTGCATATACCGGAGTGGCTGCAAGAAATATCAATGGTATGACATTACATGCCACACTGTGTATCAATCAGCGCTCCCATACCTCGACCCAAAGCAGAACACGGCGAGATCTTACCGCAATGTGGGAAGGAGTTGACTATCTATATACCAATGAAGTCTCGATGGTCGGGTGCTCACTGCTATTACAAGTCAGCCGTGCCCTAATTGAAGCCAAAGGGAATACCGCTCTATTCGGGGGCGTAAACATGATTTTTGCAGGTGATTTTGCGCAGTTACCTCCAGTGGGCGAAAAAAGTCTGTCCACAAAAATTAGCACCGACACAGAGAGAGTGCGGCAGGTAAAAGCACCTGCTAATACCAAAGAACCCCTTATATTAGAGAGGACATGTAGGGGACATGTCCTCTCTAATTTGAGGCAAACTGGTTGTAATTGCCACCTTGGTTAAACCTTCGTTAGCCTCGCTATAGAAGTAGACAAAGGGTGGACGAAAAATTAAATCCCCTCCTCTAACACCACCAAAATGGCGGGTGTGGACATGTCCTCCGTCCCCGCCCATATTGAGTGGACGTCGGGGATGAGGGCGGGCAAAGGGCGGGGAGGGCATGTGTTACCTTTGGGACCTCAGACATATAGAGGACATATGAGTAAAAGTGACTTAAACACTATGTCCCTAGGTTCACCACGTGCACTGTGAGTGTAAAGCGTGGACACTTAACATACTTTGAGAGTTTGATATGTATCATCACGTGCTGCTGCTGCCTCCTTGACAGTAAGGTAGACATATGAGTAGAAGGGACTTAAACACTATGTCTACCCTTTTATTATAGACAGTGCAGTGGTTTGGGGCAGACATATGATAGAACATTGGATAATCATATGTTATCAAAGATGGGAATCTAGACATACTCTCAGTACAACACCAACTAGTTTAAGATACAAAACAGTGTTGATTGTTTCTCCAGATTGCCCATATAGGTATGTATTCAATCAGAATTAATATTTGCCTCTCATCTAAACTGAACTGACCTCCATTATTACTCCAGATAGTTAGGAGTATATCTAGGAGGGAATTATTTCCATTTTAGCACCCAATATGCTTGCAGAACATGGATGAGGAAGCAGATCAATATGGGAGGTAGGCAGACTGGTATAATTCAGACCAAACATAGAGGCTGGGTCCGGAGTTTGACATTTTTAGCGGGTGCCGCTGATCGGCTCAGCGATCTCGGTCCGGTGTAGTGTTGCCACAACTCAAGACTCCGGGCTGTCAAGTTGACTTCAGAATTTGTTTTGTTCCTTTGGGCCCGAGGAAGCTATTGAGGTCACTTGTTGAAAAAATCATGAAATCTGTGATGATGTGACATACCGTGATATATGTGACAGGTTGAAAAAAAAGAATTTGTGCCTTCAAGTTTTTCCGAGCTCCGGAGGCGTTTGGAGCATTTTAAAAAATGTGCCGACTTGGGAGACTTGAGTGACTCAAGTCGACTCGGTCGAGTCGACTTGGTTCACAAGTATATCGCAGGGAGACGGGAGTTCTATTCCTCCAGACGGCATCAGCATGGCCTCGTCCGTTTTTCCCCTAGCTGTTCAGCGCTATACATCATGATTCATCACACTGCGTCGGCATATTTGCGTCATTCAAAGCATTAGATTCTATGTACAGGAGTCCTAATCATACAAATGAACGACTCTGGGCTGCACGGAGACACACATAGGACCATCGTACAAGTCCTCATATCCTTACGCGGGGGTAGTCCCCGCCATTGACGTGGGCGAGGTGCTATTATCTGTGGATTGCGACAGAGAAGACACCCCCGTGGCATCACTGTCCCGTCCGACAAGTCCGACGCTGCAAACCTGCGCGTGCTGGAGTCGCTCGCAGCGTTTGCTTCGGTTTTCAGATTCCCTGGGTACGGGTCGTGATAGGGCGTAAAACGACCAGGCTCGGGACGTCCTCGGCATTGGATGTGGGGTCTGAGGCTGAAGCGGTTGTGGATTGCGTGTCTGAAAGGTGTTTAAAATTAAATTAGCAGATGTATGAGGGGGGTGGACAAAAAGATACAGCCGGTTTCAAAAGTTTGTACGGGTTTTACGAAACGGTGGTGCTCAATTTGTGCTTACGATTACTTGTCACTGTGGAGCCCAGCTCCAACGCCCCACACCTTGTCCCAACTTCCTTTAAACTAGCAGTATGCCCGTGCTACGCTACAGGAGTCTGTAGTTTCCTTGCATGTCTTTTGGCCAGCGGGAAATTAACTCAAAGTAGTAGCAGTTCTTTGGGAAATCGTTCGAAACAGTAACCTAATTAGATCTTGTGGTTAGATTGATACTTTAAAAGAGCGCGGTGATACGATGGTACTCGGGGTGCGGTGGAACGATAACTATGAAGCCGAGATAAAGGTCTAAACCAATATAACCAACTAAACAATCAATCAAACAACAACTCCTCCTCCTTATGAGTAATGATAATCGCGGGTGTTCGGGGGTAAAGACCAAGTATTAGGTCAATAGATCGCTTACTGTTCAGAGAACAGGGGAGTGGGATAGACAAGGGTTGTGAAACCAAAGTCGAGCAATATGCGCTATGTTCGAGACTTCGTACAAGCGGTGGGTTCGTGGGTTTTTAAGGCAATAACGGCCAGTAGCCGGCGAGTTTATGTCAATTAAGACGGGTTTGTTGGATTTCTCCAGGTTTGGGACACGATACACTCCTGCAGGACCGCAGTATATAACACAACACAGAACACAAATCACAGAACACAAAACACACACAATACGACCCGCAGTGCTGGACAGAGTCCACAAAATTCACAATTCAGTCACACAGTCAATCACAGATACAATCCAATCCAATCCAATCGTTGCCAAAGGTACAGTACTCGGTTCGAGATAACGGTCACTTGGGTCTTAGAGCTAAACGACAACTCCGAGCCACAACGCCGTTGCGTATGTGAACAAGGTAAACCGAGTGATGTCACTGCACCGTTGTGCGCGAAACCCCAAGGCAGTCTGCTCTAGAAGAGTCAAAGACTAATCCTAGCCACAGCACCAATGTGCCTGTGAACAAGATAAACCAAACGATGTTGTGCACGCGAGTTGTGCACAAAACCGTCAGGCAGTCTGCTCCAGAACCTCTCTAAACTATGTGCTTTTATACTACTGGGATCTCGACTTTACAACACATCTATTACTACACCTCGGAAAGCACTCCGTCCCGGCGTGGAGCTGCGGGACAATCTTAGGGAATCCCCTGGCTCCTATTGGCCACGCGCCGGCTCTATGAGTCAGAGCTCTCCTTGGTGCATGATCGGTTTGAGGGTATTGGTTAATCGGATCGAGTCTTCCGGTGATAAGCTGGCTAAATGACCAGGCATGAAAACACACTAATTGTGTGTTCTTGTACTGTGTTATAGGCCGTTATATGTCCATATGAGAGCTAGTGCAATGCCCGAGCAGCTAGCTAGGAAGCTACGCATGTGCAGAAGTAGAAGAGCTCTGATTTGATGATGATACCACTATGGGTTGGATTCCAAGAGAGCATGGAAGCTTTAGCTAAAGATCTACTCAACCATTCTATGACCGAATTGGGGTTTATCTGCATGTATTCCGAACAAGGGTACCACATACCATCCATCTAGACTATGAGCGAGGCCAGGGAGCGTTGGTTGCAGGTTAAATTGGGTCAATAACAGTATTGAGGCAGTTGCAGGCACATACGGTTCAATTGTGACATACTCTGTCACATGCGGGCACAAGTACAAAGGAGCGGCAGGTTCTTACATAAGGATTTAATACTATCAATGGTCACTTGAGGGCAATAGAACTAGCGGCAGGCAGATCACGGATGAAACGGCAAAGGCCGATGACTCACCGGGCCGGGTGATCGGTGGGATCCCACGCTTGACAGCGGGCAGAGGGCTTCTATGATCGAGCTCGATCGTTATTTGATTAAAGAGTGATGGGAAAAGGCAGAGGGTACGGCATGTTGGCCCAGGAACAGAGATGAGGCAGTGTTGGATCAGATCTAGACCAGGGCTAGGGCACGGGGATATTATTACTCCGCTCAGCAGGATGAGTAAGGCAGTCTGGGCACGCAATTGTGCCGGAAATATACTAATCTATTTGAAACTGACTGTTTATAGGTGGCTTTCTGGGCTAAATACTGTGGAAAGCTCCACAACCCTGGTCCTAGGGCATGAATTGTCCGTGTTATTGTTGTTCCTGTAATTTCCTAATTGAGACTTGCGGGTTTGTATAAATAGAGTAGATATCTTCGTTGTAGAGTACTGGATCCTGCCCCACTGATAATCGGTTTATACTGGTTGCCTTTGGGACCAAGCAGCTTCCTTGTCAGTGTAGTAGAACTCGGGAAGGAGTTGAATTGATTATATTGGGATTTATCGGATATTTGGCTTGTTGGAGAGCTTATTCACCTCTTTCTCACTGCTAGGACTGTCTAGGAGACGACTACGCCAGTGGGAACGCCTTGAATACGCTCGGAGTACCTCAGAGAAATATATTATTGTCTTTCTGCTTGTGTATCTCTTGTTTACGGAGAAAAGTGTTGAGTTAGGAATAAACCACTTGTTGCATGCATTTGAGATAAAGGAATTGGATAAAGGGTTACTGCAGCGAACAGCGGATTATTACAGCGTACATCGACAGCATCAGCGGGCTCTAGGGACCTCACAGTCACCTTTAGCTATAACATAGTAAACATCGGAATCACAGCGTCAGCGGTCCTACGGACATAAACAAACCACTCTGGAGTCAAATCCACCTACCCCTGTTGTAAACCCAACCTTTCCGACGCCTTTAGATCGTGTCTAAGCGCCTAGAACGGTCAGGACAAAGTCCGTATTGCCGAATTAGCACAAAAGTCCGCTACATAAATTGTATTGAACCAAATTGCAGCAACCTAATACTTGGTTGGAACCCCGAACTTGCCACGTTGGAGGTGTGGATTTGTTGTGTGATTTCAGGAGTTAGTTTGGTTGGTTTGGTCTCGCAAGAGTCAGCTTACTAAGCATCGCATTTTCACGTGCAGTTCCGCGCGCCGCGCGTCACCGGACTGGTGTCTTCTTCATCTAGTGCTCGTCCCGAGCATCAGTCTTCATCGTCTATGATATGGCTACCTGTGGACACCTTCCCCGTGTCCGTAGCTAGTCTGGTTGTTGTGATAGACCAAAGTTCCACTTGTCTCGGTAAGTGCCGGTGGCATCGTGATTTGATGTTTAACCGGCACGGCTATTCTGATGCGGAGGCACACTCGGCCGTCGGCAACTCATCTCGTCCGTGTCTATTTACAGAAGTCTCGCCCCATCCAAGGGTCTGGACCCATCATGTGACTTCTCACACTGTTCTCGATAAGAGAAACAATGGTAAACAATCTCGAAGTCGGCCGCTTTGGAAGGCCCCAGCCGCCTGCATGCGATGTCATGTATTCCTTCCCATCTCCTTGATACCAGTCTAGCACTCAGCTCATCCACACGTACACGGGTACTGATATAATGTAGTTAGTCCTGTTCTCGATAAGTCGTATTTTGGCCCCAAGTCGAGGTACCGCCATAGGATCATGCCAATAGAGAACCTAAGCTTTGTGACTGTTAAGCTACTCGTTTGGAGCTCCCGATAGCCTCTTATAGAATAGAGAGAGCGTGCTTTATAAGTATAAAGACGCGAAATGCGAAAATACACCTGTGGTTTGTACACGGCTTATCAGCGGTGCTCCGCGCCCCACCACTTTGGTTGAACAATGAATCCGGAATCTTGAATCTTTGCTGAATCTGCAGAAGGTTGTGTACTCAGAAGAAGTTGCTGATAAATTCCCTGCATAATGAAGCTGCTCACAGAATAAATAAGGTTGTCCTTAATCCCAGAGTTGACTTTAGGGCCGGTCTCAGTGGAATCTCCGGGTCAAGTGATCATCGGAGTTTGAAAAGGCTTCAGACGGACAGAATGCTTAATTTTATAAAGAGGGTGAAGATGCCACTTGTCGTCGACCTTTAGTTGGCTCCTCGTAGCCTCATGGACAGTTTCATTCTGAGCCTTACAGTCATTTTATCATCATCAAGTCCACCAAGTGGTCATGGTCTGGGACCATGTTTATTTTCGTTCTGATCTCTTCTCCAGTTTTTCCTATCTTATGTGAGGTTCACATGACAGTTATTATTGTCGTTAATTCCAAGTGGAACACCGTGGTTTTGATGCCAAATCAACAGCCAACTTCGTGACAAACACCAGGTCAACTTTCAACTTACCATCACGGACCGGTCTGTTCCGCTAAGCAAAATAGGGAACAGACATCCTAAGCCCTATTTGAAGCCCAGGTTTTCCCCTTAAACCAATGTCAAACATGCTGCATCATACCTATTCGGCTTCCAAAAAAAAAAAGATACAAATGAAAGGAGCCTACTGCACTGCATTTCACTGAAAATGAGCTGGTGTGAGGTGAGGAAAAATAGGCTACCTGCCAAAATACCACAGGAGAGCTCTGATCACGCCTCACAGTCCCAAGCACCCACCCAGAAAAGTACGGAGGATGTTTTCCAGTACAGTCGGATCGCTCATAATGCATCAGGTCATAATGCATAATGGGTCATAATGCATAAGATCGGGCTGGATTTTCAATCCACCAACCTCCCTTGTCTCACTGTAGAGTGGTGCTCATAATGCATAATGCCCATAATGCATAGGATTTGACTGGATTTTGGTGTCCACAGACGTTATGCATTATGAGCGATCCGACTGTATACTCAACACGTAAATCTAGTGGCTGATTCTGAGAGGTGCCAGCATAATTTTTAGTAGCAGGTTAACCTGGTAAGCAATAAATAATAGCACAACAACTGAGGCCAAACAGGTGCTTCACATTAATTCAATGGTTTGGGAATATTCATCTGAGGATCAAAGGCAAAATGTAGCCGCGTTTGTGTGCCGGGGAGAGCTTTGGGTGAAATAAATGACAATCTCGCAGTTTTGAACTGACGAAATACTGTGAACTCATGTTTGATGAATTGGTAGATTTTGAGACCATGCTCCACCGGTGCGCTGGCATGTGGAAGCCAGAAACGTTGAGCGGCGGGACCTGGCGGGATATACGCGCCGAAGAGCGCCATCAAAGAAGCATTGTACCGTGAGAACAATCACCCGCACGAAGCTATGCTGCGGCAGCCGATATCAATCCGAGTTGGAGTCTGTGATACCGATGTATAATTAATGTAGTTTCGACTTACGAGTGCGATCAGCACTCTTTAATAGCTATTTTTACATGTTGTTTACTTAGCTAATTCATCTTTTCTAACTTGCATCTTACCATGACCTGAGCTCACGCCAGCGTCGTGCGCGCGACTACTCGAGACCACCTCGCCGGCTGAGCATCCAGATCTGCTCACCACTCCAGGTCACAGGTAGCCCGACCGTGGGTAACACAGTCCCTCAGCATAGGGTCACAGGCTCGAGATCCACCACGGTGTGATCTCGCCTTTCAGGTGCGACGCTCGTTAGCGTCGCGTGGATGCCCTCACAGCGTGTCCCGCTCAACCTTCGTCTCGCGAGAAGCCCCCGCCGGAAGCCATCCGCTTCACAGAGTCGCAAGTTGACTCTGCATTGCATACCGTGTTTTTGTTAAAAAAGGGGGGAGTCTCGGAAGTATGCTTCTCGAGACAACGGTACCGCCAGCCAATCAGGTTATGTGGTCAGACACAAACTGTTGTGAATTCTTATATAGATACAGTAGATGGATAGGTTAATTGTTCCTTCCTCTTGGTGCCTGGTAAGCTACACAAACTAGTACTCACTGGCCCCGTAGACAGGAGGCGAGAACCCGGAAAACCAGCAAACTGTGGAACAGATTACATCAGTTCCCACAGGCGCCCATCTGAAATCAACTGTGGGGCAGATGACATTGAGCGTTCCCACATGCGCCACTTTTGTCTAGACAAACCACGGCTTTTCTTATATTTGTCTCTCTACGACGACCCCTGGGTCCCAATAAGTGTATTTATGATGTGGCAAAATGTGTATATTCAAGGCAAAGTGTTTGGAGGTAATACAAAAGAGAATACAAGGAAAGCTACGACGATGACATCGTCAGGTGGAGCCAAGTGGGGCCAAATCAGTAAACAACGGTAAGCACAAATCGAACAGCACCGTTCCGTAAAGCCCGTACAAACTTTTGAAAACGGCTGTAGATTGGAAGAAAGAGCCAATGGACACAAAGTGGAGAAAAATACACACGACAATACGACGCCGAGGAGCAAGCCCCAGCATTGACAGCATCCAAGTCAAGGGCGGAGCCGGTGATGCGCGTACTTGAGCTGGGGCGAACGAAGAGTAGGCGACGGTGGGGAGCAGTGCGGACGTCGATATCGCGGGTTCGGCGAAATTGACGAGAAGTCTAAAGGGTAGGTAATGTGTTGAGATGTTTTGAGCCCGTATTGGACATTCAGAACAAGCGAAACGGCTGCCAGGCCTCGAACATGACGCAAGGAGAATCCAGACACCAAGAAGTGTGGCCCTAATCGAAGGAGTGTTTAGTCAAACACTCGGAGTGGGAGTGGGAACCACTAGTAATCTCGGCATCAGAAATCCCCAACTCAACATAAGACCGGACAGGCATTTCTCCGGCCATATTCTGAAATCTGAAATGGAATTTTTCGGACACGGAGGCCTTGCGTAAGCGCGAGTGGGAAGGGCACCAGCGAAAATAGGGGCTGGAACTTCCCCCAGCTGACATGATGCCGAGCATGCCGATCGTTGGAAAGGCCCGCCCCGCCCATCATAAGTGGTTCCCACTCTGACTCTGAATGTTCTAGTACAGACCCTTATGACATCCCAATTTGGGAACCAATGAAAATTTTCGGACGCGGAGGCCTTGCGTAAGCGCGAGTGGGAAGGGCAGCACCAACGAAAATAGGGGGCTGGAACTTTCCCAGCTAAGATGGTGCCGAGCATGCCGATCGTTGGAAAGGCCCGCCCCGCCCATCATGAGTGGTTCTCACTCTCACTCCGAATGTTCTAGTACACATTGGAGGTCTGTGCTCGAGACTAGGCGCTGCCTCAAATAGCTTGTGACGACGGTGAGCTGGATCCTAGTACACATGTGTACGTGCCTATACATGGTTCTCGTCAATGTCCAAGTATAAAAGGTAGGAAGATCCTCTTCTAACCACCTCCATACAAATACAGACACCGTCTACCTCTCACCCAAACCCAGCACTCTTCCCAATGCAGTTCTCCACCATCTTCCTTGTGGCCATCGCGGCCCTCGCATCCACCAGCGACGCCTGCAAGTGCGTCATCAACGGCGGCTCCCAGCCTGTGGCTACCCAGCCGTGCTGCGCCCAGCTCAGCGGCAACTACAACTCCGGCAACGGTGACTGCGCTGCCGGCTCCATCTCGGAGCACCTCAGCAACGTACGTCTTTTCGGAGTTGATGTTTTGTCCCTTTTATACCACTTCTATCCCTATTGTGGTTGTGTCTTGGCCCATTGTTTCTTCAGATCCCGAAACAAATCAAAGCTAACTCCAGATTTCTACAGTTCCGCGCCTGCTGCATGACCTGGGAGCTCAACGGCGTGCTCCTCACCTCGGACTGCGACTTCCCCACGCTGGCGGATCTGGAGAAGATTGACACTCCTCAGGGCGAGGGGGTTGCTGTCAAGGCTTCCGTCCAGCAGAAGCGCTTTGCGGCTTGAAAGACGAGATGGAGTTGATGTCGGATTGTGGGAGCGGACAGGATCGCGTCAAATACCCCTTGGTTGGAGCTTGGCCATGGGGCTTCCTGTTTCGAGTCTTGACAGTTATATCGACTCCTTTACGAACCACACCAGACTTTTGACAAATAACCTGTGACCTTGTACAAGCCCGATAAAGCCCGATAAAGGTCCGAAAAGGTCGCAAGCTCGCAAGTGCGCAAGCTTATGTCGAAATTTCGACAAGCTCGACATAATTTTGATAAAAAAAGGGCACAAGCTGACAAGATCAAAAAGAAAGTTTCATTTTGGGGGTCGGAACAATTCAAAAACCTGCTTAAGTTGAATCTAATGATTGTATGAGAACAGATCTTCCACAGGTTCGGCGATGCTAGCGCCGCAGGCTTCGAGGATGCTCTTCCAGCGCGAGGCCTTGAATTTCTTGACTCCTGCAATAAAGCCGGTGGCGGCGGTCCCGTAAGCTGCAGCCGAGAATTCAGGCACCTTGAGGGCCTGAGCTCCCGTAGTATGTAACTTATAACCGCGTTCAACCTAATAAAATTGTTCCGCAAGAGAATAAAATAAAAATGGAGTGATCAACGCACCGATGCTGCCGCCATACCCAGCAAGCCGACCGGTAGGCGAGAATGATCCACGACATCGTTTCCGTCCGCATCTTGGGAGACGATGATCCGCCAATCGTGGTCTTTGATGAATGGAGAAACCGTTGCTATAACTGCCTTGGATTTGAGGTACCCGGTCGGTGTCTGGGTGGGATATTAAATTAACAGTGGGAACACACGAAGGAAAAAAGTACATACAATGCACTCCGGATTTTTGGAGTTGAGTTGGCAAAGATGCTCCGGTGGTGGGGATTTGGACCATTGACGCGAACGGCGTACTTGGCGTCGCTCGCGATCACCTTCGGTAAGCGAATGCTGGAGGTAGAGTACTTGGGGTCTCTATCGAAGTTGCGACCCACAACTTGTACGCCCGTCCGCGCGATCGCCGAGCGACGTTCGCCGATACAGGCCACAGCCTACACGGAGTAAGCGGAAGTATCAGTCGTTTGACAGGGATCTACGCACTCTCGAACAAATGCATCACTCCACTCGAGGTATACTGTACTATTTCGACCAAATGTTCACTCGCCACCCAGGGTGTTCATTCTGACAAATGTCATCAAGAATTACCATAAATGGACCGCCGGCGAATACCGGCGCCGAAATTTTGTGAGTTTTAGGCTTATTTGGGCCTCAAAAGTCGGCGTCACCCGTCACTTACCTCGCAAATGTTCAGTTCACGACCCTCCGTCACCCGTAACCTGAACATTTGGTCGTAATAGTACAGTACTCGACATCTGGGTATAGCACATTGAACACCTTCTGCATGGTTGCGACGGTCTCCTCCCCAGCAGTCTCGATCTCCGTGCCCACCGCGCCAAGCGCCATGGGAACATTCGACTCGAAAGCGCCCGGTAAGCGGCAGGTAGGAAACGCGACGTCCACGTTCTGCCAATGAACGCTGGCAAACCGTTGACGTCGGTGGCGGCAGCTGGGGTGAATGAACTGGATGATGATTCACCCTTAATGACCTTGGGAGTCTTCGACTTGACGCTGAGCGCAAGAATTTTACCATTATTTTAGCTGGTCCGACTTTAACGCGGGTTTGGGTTTGCGAATCGGTTTAATTGACGTCTGGCCCGGTACCTTGCTGGGAGTTTCGTCCAGCTCCCAGCTCAGGTCGAAAACCTTGACCAACTGGCCGAAAGTTTCAGAGGGAACACACTCGATATTTAATTGAGGATGATACACATCACTCGAGCAAGGACAGGCAGTTCATTAATTTATTGAGCAGGGTTGAACAGGGGGGCTTAAATACCGCTGCGAGACTTCAACAGATCAAATCAAAGCGGATGGATCAAACAGATAGATGAACGCGGATTAAACACCGGATCAATCCCAACGACAAAAGTAAGCTGAACGAGGAAGAATTAAACGAGGTGGATTGATGAACACGAATTAAACAGCGGATGAATACCAACGAACACAGGAGGCTCAGTGATGACGAATGAGACGAGTTGGAGTAAAAATACGAGTTGAGTTGGGTGTCTTCTGGACGCCGATTGACAGAAGAAGTTGAGCTTCAAAGGAATGTTTCAGTCTGTGAGGGTATTACATAAGAAGAGGAGTTACCAATTTAATCTTCATTGAATGTGTCCGACTCCTCATCGGTATACACAAAACCTCTATTGGAGAATCAAGGATTCACCCTGCAGAAAATTATATGTACGCACAGAGTTCTTCGGCACCGAGCGAGCCTCCCACCCTTCTTCTCGCTATTTGCCGTGGACACTTTGGCTGCCGGTTGGCGTGTTGATCTCCGCGGCGCCTTGCTTGCGGAGGCGATGGCAGATTTGCTGCCCTTGCGACTCTGTCGATGGCCATTGCTGCCGATGATCAGATATTAATTTCCACAGATGGCCAGGGGAAAATGGACTTACACCGCAGGATTTTCAGGCTCTGAGGGGTGATTCTCGTCGCCCTGACTGGAAGAGGCTGAGCAAATTGCATGTAGAGATCCCAAAATGACGCTTGCTTGGCTCTGTTTTTGCAGGGCTTTGCGATCTCCGAGTGCTCGTCGGGGCTAGTAAAGAACATAAGTACCGTAACTGCCAAGACGGAGTAGAACACTTACTTGGAGCGTTTTAGATTCTGCACAATATCTTGAGGTGCCGGTGTTTCACTAGTTTCGATTGGCCTGAAGTTCATACAATAAATATAGGTGCCACCAAAGGTAAAAGCGTGAAGTGTACCCGTTGTTGGTAGTATTCGGGAGAATCAGAGTAGTGGAATCAACTATCATATCGTCAGAACACATACAAAGACTTACACATTTTTTCACTTACTCGGGTCTTCATCTGTGTGTGGGACTGGTGTATGGACGGGCATAAGGTTGAGATCCTGCGGAGCGGGGGTATGGACCGTCTCAGAAGCGCCCCCAGGCCCTTGAGATAAATGTTAGTTGGAGTGGAGACAAAGGAAGGTCAACACGCCTCCACTGTTGGACTCGTCTGAAACGGGGATATGCACCGTTCCCAGCGTCACCGGCCGTTCAGATCGAGCATGAAAAACTCTTTATTCCATCTGATCTGACCGCTTCCGAGCGATTGGAACTTGCTCTAGTCGATCTCGGAGTCGAGGAGGTCAGATGGAGGGAGGGTCAGGTGTTTGATACCGTCACAACACTACACGACCGGAAAGACAAAAATGAAAGGCAAACAAGGACAATAGAAGGGCCAGCGATCATATACAGGATACCATCAAGCGTCGGGATCGCCACATGCAAACATATGAGTCGACACGACTTGCGATGATTTCCCTCGGTGCTTTAGCAGAAGGGTCGGGTACAAGTTTTCCTCCCCTGAGGGAAGCCGACACATTTATGAAATCTTTCCGGAAAACCCGTCAAGTTGGCGACTCCAGATTCACTGACAGCTTGCTTTGGCGGGTTGCGGCAGGGTCCTCTACGACTCAGCCTGATAGCCTTCCGACAACACATTTCGGAGGGACAACATCTGGTATGGTTGTTTTAATTTTTTCCCCTAACCGTATACTGATACTGGCATTTGCTAGCAATGAGCGGAACACAAATGGATACCCGCAGATCAGGTACGACCAACATATGTTTGATTCGTGTGCTTGCGTTGAGCTCCAAAAAAACACAGCTCCACATGGGAGATCAATTAAGATGCTCACTCCAGAGAAGCAACAAGATCTCGATTCTCGGCGGCCGGAGGGATGGTTGGGGAGAAGATGCGGAGGCTTTCTCAGAGTGAAATGGAGGAATGGTCAAACGAAGGTACTGCTGAACTTTTCCCCGCCAGCCTTGACTCTCTAAATCTGTTATTAGGTGATCGGATTCAATGGTTTCGTGCAGAGGCGGACATGCAGCGATGGCAAGAACAGAAGGAGCAGAACCTTGTTGAGTTGCTCCAGACAATTCAGAGTTTCGTCAAGATGCAGTCGGTATGTAATTAACTGGGGGACTCGCATGCCAACCAGCCAGGACATGTGGCTTATGCTCATCAGAAGGCGTGAATGTATGAGCGGCGGGTGGAAGATGCACGAAACTTGGTCAGGCTGGACGGGTACCAGGCATTACTTTCGTCAAGGGCAAATGTGATCGAGTTTATCGAGGGGGAACAGATGAAGGAGGAACAATATTTATCTGGTCGATTATCTGCATAGATTCACTCACCTACTATGATACAAGTTCGATACAAAGCCTTTTTTGTTTCAGTGACCTCGCACTGTGGCTGAATGTAATTGATTCATCGAGATGTAAACCCGCTATCCTGTCGGGATTGTAAGGATGCTGCTCCAACCTTACAACATCCAGACAGACACACCGATATTCACACAACACTATTTCCGCCTTACTCCACTGCTGCACTGCCGCTACCTATAGTTCCGCCCTTACATTACTGCATCCTATCACTCGGGACCTCCCCTCCATGATTACCGTACTTCATGCCTCCATACCCTATCATCCATGGACGCACTCCGAGATTCCTATCCCTGGATCTCACTGCTGGACCCTTGGTCACCACACGCACTTCTGACTTGTACAGCTTATCATCGGAGCTTCAGTCGTGTCCACATTCCTCTTCCTCCGCTGCCGCCTTATCCTATGATCATCCTCTCTCCGACATTCCGCTATGATCATCCCTCCCTTCCGATCCTCTGCATCGCCGGCATGAACACACTACCGCCTCTCTGCACCGATGATGGCAACATCGGTTCAGCCCCTGTCCTTGGATTGGCGCCCCATCGACATCCTCTGGTATCACACGGTCATCTCTGGACCATCGCTATCAATACCGACACTGTTCCCCTCTGGAATCCTATGGTCATCACCGGACTATAGCCTTCCAGATGTCTTCCGCAACCGACCTTGGTTTCGTCACACACTGTTGTTCTGGGCTTGGCCTCTCGGAGCTGTATTGATCTTCCAGAATCATCCTCCTTGCTACGTGTTGTCTGATTCCTCCCTTCCACGCTGTCAGCCATGTACGCATCTCATTGCCTCTACATCTGCTCTCTACCTCTGCATGCACGTGTCCCTCATATCACCTCTGCATTGCCCTCTGTGTATGCTGTTCCACGCTGCACTACCGGACTTTACTCTTCCAGGTATTGTCACCACCGCCGGACTCTACCCCTTCATTGTGGTACTGTCATCCCTGCCGGACTTTGCCTTTCTTGGTATCGTCACTCTGCGGTTGTCCTCTGTCCTCCCATGATATGACTTCCACCTCTCGACTTCATCCCATCTATGTTGTCACCCCGCAGTCTGCACAGCTTACTGTTCATCCTGCTGTTGCCTTCTCTGCACCGTCCAACCTCTCCCTTCCAGGATTGGTTCTGCCTTTGCTGTCTGCATCGTACCACCACTGTTCCGTGCTATCGCACTGCACTACTGTTATCCATGCCATCCTCATCGTACCACCGCTGGCCTCTTCAGCCCTGGTTTAGCACACCAGCGCCTCGGTCCTCATTGCTCCTTGCAATCCCGCATTGTATCTTTACCGCTACCATTGATTGATCATCATCAGTTTCGATCTTATTGTCTTTTGACTGATCCTCGTTTGACTTTCAGATTTTCCTTATCATTGACTCGCCATATCCCTCCTCAATGATCACCTATACCGCTCTTCGACATCTTATCTTTCATATTGTGGTTGTTGAGTCCTTATCTTACATTCTGATTTATATCTTATCTTACATTCGATTCCGTTACATATTCCGTTGCATATCTGATCGCACATTTATTGTGACCGTCATACAGTTACATCATCTTCTCTTCTTGGTCTTGACCACCATGTACCTTCTATAGTGGCCGCTCTAGAATGACCACACTATTGTTCTGTCATTCTGGGCTACTCTTAGTTTCGTCTGGCCGACCGCTCTAGTGTTGACTGCCTCCACAATACGGCAGCCTTCCAGGGATATTGGCTGTGCCAGCTTAGCTCAGTTGGTAATGTTGTGGATTTGTTTTCCCTGGTCTGCTCTGTGTGGAGGCCAGGAAACTCGGGGACGGCGGAGAGTCTGGACGTCCATATTAGGAAATGACCCAATAAGGAAAGCGTGCTCATATAGAAGGCGATAGTTAGCCTAATTGATTTACCCAAAGTCAGTGCCGACATACCTAATGACAACGTGAGTCCGGAGGATACTGTCCGTCCCGCTCGCCCTGACTTACCGGAAGCGCATCGTGGGCGCGAGAAGCTGGCGACTCTGAGAGAGATAAACCGAAAAAAGGTTATGGAGGCCCCCTCAAGCGGAATATTCTGGAAAGAAGTCAAGCGGCTTGCAGACCCAAAACCGGCACCAATATCAGTCACGGCTTCGAGCCTCAAAGAGGTGTTCGAGAAACGGCTTAACCCGCCAGAGGTGCTGCCCACCCAGTTCGATTCTGCCCAGCATAGTATAAACAAGATCCTGGCCAAGTTAATTCCCCCAGACACGGAAGATCACACTCCGGAGGGCTTTTTTTACTGAAAAATGGAATGAGGAGGATATGGGCCGCCTGAAAGACCACCTGCGAAAGCACTCACTAGACAGCACTGCAGGAGAGGACCAGACCTCGTACCTGGAGCTACTAGAGATCCCGAACGACGACCTTGCGAGTCTGTGCAATGAATGTGTAGCGCGCAAAGACGGCCCATCCATCTGGTTCATGTCAGCCATGGTTGGAATTCTCAAACGGATGAAACCTCACGAAAACCCGGACAGCTATAGGCTGATAGCCCTTGAAAGCTGCTTCCTAAAAGCCTTGACAATTCTAATCCACTGGCGTATAGCCGACTGGGCGGAGGCAAGAGGGCTGATCCCGCCGGGTCAAAACGGATTTAGACCGGGCTATCGCACCAATAATAACCCGTTCATCCTCCGCTGTCTCAAAGAATGGGCGAGGGCTCACGGCTATACTCTCTACGTCGCTTGCGTCGATTTTACCAATGCATTCCCCTCGACAGATCAACCGACTCTTTGGTTGAAATTGTTTCGACTCGGAATGGGGGGAAAGATATTCGACTGGCTGCGCATGCTGTACGATCGGATGGACTATTATGTCAGGCACGGAGACATGGAATCGGATCACTTCAAGGCGCTCATCGGCCTCCTGACCGGAGACCCGGCCTCGCCGATCCTATGGAACATCTTTCTTTCTGACCTAATATTGATGCCCGACTTCGAGGATATTTTTCTTGCTGGGGTTCGAATCTCGCTGCTAGCGCAGGCTGATGACCTCCTCATCGTTTCCCTGTCAGTACGTGGTCTCCATGCTAAATTGTCCACTCTGGAACGCTGGTGCGCGTTGAACTTCATCCTGGTTAACTTGGTCAAAACAATCATTTTAATCTTCGGACCGGTAGTCTCGCCGCTTCCTACCTTCCATCTGGGCAACACACAGCTCGACATCAAGTCAGAGGAGAAATATGTGGGCATCAATATTCGAACAGATACCAAGAATATTTTGGCTGAACACTACAAAGCTAAGGCACGCACCGCTCGCTACTGTGGACACCGCATCATGGCGATTGAAGACATGACGGGAAGATTGACACCGAAGGAACTTAGACAGCTATACATGGCCCGCATCGATTGTCACTTGATCCACGGATGCGAAGTATCGCCGGACAGTGAAGACGTGCATGTCAAGCAATTATGTAAAGTTCAAGTCAGCTTCGTACGGCAAATGCTCAATCTCCATCGTCGCTCCATGATAGCCCCGCTCTTCACAGAAACCGGGATAATGCCTCTCCGAGTACGACGCCTCCTACTCGATCTCAGCCACCTCGTTTATTTCCTTGGTCTAAATAATGACTCTTATGCCCGGGCCGCTCTCAATAGTTCGATTGAACTTTCCGGCAAGGGGAAAACGTCATGGGCCAAAGATCTCATCAAGGCTGCTTCGAGAATGCCATTCCACTGCCCAGCGCTCGTATTAACTCGATCTACATCTATTCATGACATCGAGAATTACGCAAAGTTGGTGCAGAAGCTGATGCTGGAATGGCTACAAGGAGAAATCGACTCGTCTGACAAGCTCTACTTGTTACATGGACGTCGTGAACCTCAAAAGGACAAAGGACCGATCCAAGTTACTTCCTGTATGCGGCATTACCTCACTATGGTGAAGACTCAAAAACATCGCGAGGCCATAACCTCCCTGTTGCTTTCGACTCACCTATTGGCCGTGGAAGTCTTGCGTTACGTCGATCATGCCTACCCCCCAGTGCCACGATCGGAACGGCTCTGTAGGTTCTGTAAGAAGGAAGTAGAGACACCAGAATATGCCCTGATCACCTGCAAATCCTCGGACGCGCTAGCTGAATTACGAGCAATTTTCTTGAGCTCTTCACTGATCTCCCAGACTTACAACGCCAGATGGCTGAACTTTCAGAAACAGAGTTTCTCAAAGCCATCATCCATCCGAGATCGACAATCGCGCTGGTTGCCAAGTACGCATTTGAAGTCCTAGAATTGTTCTACGCCGTCCCCGTGTTTCGTTAGAGCTTGTGAGAGGCATACCCGAGTTGATGTGCTAATTTCTTTTCGTTTTTCAGCGTTCTTTTGGTTCTACCGCGGCGAGTTGTACGTTTCGACCGAAAGCTGCGACCGTGAGCTCGGCTAAAGGAATTCTGAGAGGCCCAGGGGCGATGGTGTAGATAGTGCGTGTACACCGGGAAAATCCCTGGAAACCGGCGTTCATGAGTTGGACCGTGCCGTGTAATTTTACCTACCTACCTACCTACCTGCGGTCGATGTCTTGGATTACTGTACTATTTCGATCAAGTATTCAGGGGGTGTGACTAGTGACCATAAGTATACATTTCCCCTTCTGAGACCTGTGACCACTATTTTCAGCATTCATTTCTATTGTTATGGGCACTCGGGCACATGACTGAGCTCGGGCATGACTCATACGACTCACCGTGAATCAGAGGGAGTCAGCAGGAATATAGGAGAAGGTTCAGGAATACTATAGAATATTTATTGTATGACTCAGAATGACTCAGATGGACTGAATGAACAGTATAAATACAGTAGGAAATAGGTAGTTGCCTCACGAGTTTGTAACCCCCCGGCTTCACCGCCATCGTGTAAATCTAAGAATTGATTGCACCTAATCACTGAGTGAACTAAGCATTGTATACCTTCAAGCAGAAACATTAACAACTTCACAAGTATTCAGCTCAAATTTCGGCTCGAAAGTCCGCCAAAATCGGTCAGGGGCCTGAATTTCCGGGAGAGACAGACCCGACTGTGCTACATCTTCCAAAAAACTGGCATCAAATGGATGGCCGGTGGCCGGAGAAAAAATGGTGATTTTTTGGCCCTGCAATCGGATAAAACGGTCAAGTATCAAGGCCCTCGGTGACCTGTGACATATTTAGAAAGCCTTCAGTTCAACCGGTGCTGTGACCAGTGACTGAATACTTAGTCGTAATAGTACAGTATTTCGAGTGCCCGTTTCTCCCTGTGCTCCAGGTGCAGGTACTCGTTGACCCAGGTGACCAAATGACCCTTGAAAGTGTCCTTGATGACTTGATGGAGGAGATCGGGGGAAAGGACTTCATGAATATCTGCCCGTGGAAAGTCATTGGTAAATGGCTGGACGACAAAGATCAGAACGAAGCGCCGTAGATGTCCAGGATACATATGGATGTGGAATGGCCCCGAGAGATTCGTCTCGGACTTGCGAGGAACATCTGAACCGAACTGAACTGAACTGAATTCTTATTGTTACCGTACCTGGCCATAGTGGCTACGCGGCAGTACTCTAGACTATCTAGTAGGGGGATAAATGGTAAGTAATACTACGGGGTTGTGAGAGGTAAAGATTTATACGTGAGCGAGAGAGAAAAATTAGGAGGTGTAAACAATTGGGGAATCTTTGAGGTTGAGGGAGCGAGGTAATTTGGCAGGATAAGGAACCTTGAGGTGGATGAGGGGCAGTTCCGGGATGTTTCTATATCGGGAGGAAGGATTATATGTAGAGTAAGTGAGAAAGAGTATTAAGTAAATAGAAAAAGGAATCATTCAGCTAAAGCGGCCGGTGGATGCAACGAAATTTGTAACCGCCTTGAGCAGCTTGGGATTAGCCAGGAGGGAACGGACATCGACAGCCCAAGAAGACCGGCCTTGTATGAATCGAGCTGGAGCAGCGGACGTAGATGCTTCCATGCGGGGCAGTGCAGGAGGAAATGGGCCGTTGAGGGAAGAGAAGTCTGTACGGAGTTGGGCCAGGATGGAGATGGCGGGGCGAAAGGCAGAAGAGATATAAGGAGACCGCAAAATGAGGGAGGGTTGGGTATCGTCGATTTCGCGGAGTCCTCGGCCTGTCTTCGCTACAGCCCATAACGCTTTCCAACGATCGAGCACGTCAACGTTGATGCGGCGCTTGCAAGTCGTTAGGGAGACGGGAGCTGCTGGAGGAGCAGGGAGAAGTGTTACGGCCTGAGCGGCCTCATCCGCGAGCTCGTTCCCTGTAGTCCCGATGTGTGCTGGGGTCCACTGGTTAGGGATCTGGAGCGCCGGCAATCTTGTCATCGCGCTGTGAACAAGCACGTCATACTTGATTGCACGGTGGGTAGGTAGAATTACACGGCATGGTCCAACTTATGAACACCTTGACCCGAGCGCACCGCCGTAGATAGGATCCCTGTTAGGCCCGTTTGTGAGTCAGACACCAAATATATGTACTCGGCGTGCGTGACGCTCATGATCAAGGCCTGGAAGCCCCGGATTGGGCCCGCGGTCTGAGATTTCCCAAGCCGAAGTTCATTTAAAAGAAACCGAGTGCCGTATGAGTTTTGGGAGGCAGTAGTCTCTGCTGTGTGAGATAGGCGCCTTGGGCCTCGCCATAGACCTCGGGCCCAGGCCCTTGAATGACGTTGGAGGGATTGGGCGGCTATCACTGGTTTCCTCAGCGCCTGAGTCAATTGTGTATCTGAAGCCGCCTGCGGACGATACCACCGACAAAATAAAACTACAGGTGAAGCGAAACGAATTTAAACCGCAGTCACCTCACCCGTGTTCGCTGACGTCGCCCTGTTTTATTAGCACGCATCTCGACAATTAAAAAACCCAGTCCGGATGGATTGTGCAAGTATCAGTCCTTTCCGCGCGCAATCGCCGCAAGCACGTCCTGTGCAGCCATCCGCCACGTGCTCTCGAAGGTGTCGCCTGACAAGATTCCCCGAGATGAAGTACGTCGCGAGGCCAAGGGTGCGGTCGCGCTGCGGGTAAGCGTCAGCGATATGTGCGTGCGTGGGATTGAAAGGAGGAGGTGAGCGAAAGGGCGAGGGATGAGAGCAGGAACGAAGGGAGGAGGCGACACAGGAAGGAAGCGGAGGCGCAGAAAGGTATGGGGGGATCAGAATAAAGATGAGTACAGGGGATGACCAAGTGAAAGCAGAAAGGAGAGAAACTTACCGACGGCATCATGAACCCGATGAACCCGTGCCAAGGCCGCACGCGCCCCGCTTACTCGTAGTGGTGCCACGCCATCCCGTGCCGCTGGTCAGTGTTCTGTCTTTGGGCTCCGTTAGTACTCTCTCAGAATGGCAATTGAAGTAATTGGTCTCCATGACGACAGAAAAGATAAAAGAGCGAGGAAGAGGAAGAGGAGCGGGGAGGAGAAGGAGGGCTGGGGCATCGAGCACCCGTTGCCCGGGATGCGGATGAGAAGGTGCGAGGGAGGCGGATGGACGCGAAGGATGGAATGGGCGGAAATAAAACGCGAAATAAAGAAAGAGACACCCAGGACGGGGGGTGCACGCGGGGTGCGCGTGTGGACATGGCGAGGAAGCGGGGGGTGGCGTGCAGGGGCGGCGCCGGGAAGGAGACTGTGGCGTGTTCGCGTTCGCAAGGCCGTTAAGATTTGAAGGAGATATGGAAAAAGGTGCACACCTGAAAAACCCGAAAAAGTCCCATCAGAGACAGCAACAGCGCCGACTCGTTTCGCCTCGCGTAGCCGAAAAGAGGGCATCGGCGGCGAGGGAGTGTTCGCCCAGTCATGTATCCCCTTTGGATGAAGCCAATCTGTTAAGATTTGGATGAGATACGGGGAGAGGTGCACACCTGGAAAATCCGGAAAGGTCCCGTCAGAGATAACGACAGCGCCAACTCGTTTCGCCTCGCGTAGCCGGAAAGAGGGCATCGGCGGCGAGGGAGTGTTCGCCCAGTCGTGTATCCCCTTTGGATGAACCCAATCTGTTAAGATTTGGATGAGATACGGGGAGAGGCGCACACCTGAAAAATCTGGAAAAGTCCCATCAGAGACAGCGACAGCGCCGACTCGTTTCGCCTCGCGTATCCGGAAAGAGGGCATCGGCGGCGAGGGAGTGTTCACCCAGTCGTGTATCCCCCTTGGATGAGCCCAATCTGTTCAGATTTGGATGAGATACGGGGAGAGGTGCACACCTGGAAAATCCGGAAAGGTCCCATCAGAGATAACGACAGCGCCAACTCGTTTCGCCTCGCGTAGCCGGAAAGAGGGCATCGGCGGCGAGGGAGTGTTCGCCCCGTCGTGTATCCCCCTTGAATGAGCCCAATCTGTTCAGATTTGGATGAGATACGGGGAGAAGTGCACACCTGAAAAATCCGGAAAAGTCCCATCAGAGACAGCGACAGCGCCGACTCCTTTCGCCTCGTGTAGCCGGAAAGAGGGTACCAGAGGTAAGTGAGGGGTCTTAAACTCATGTATCTCCTTTGGATGGACCAGATTCGCTCGAATTTGGGTGAGATATAAGAAAGGACTGTGCGCACCCGGAGAGCAAAAAAGTCCCGTGAAGGGGGCAATGATACCGGACGCCCTTCGCCTCGGGCAGCCGCAAAGAGGAGATAGGGAGTGAAAGGGGGGTGTCCAGGGGCGCACGAGCTTCCGATAGCGAGTCCGTCTGGAGCTGGTTGAGAAAAGTGAGCGGGAGTGCGCACCTTGGTGACTGTTTTTGGTGCAGGACGACGTCACGTCGTGTCACGTTATGTCACAACTGCTCGAGCCGGCCCACTGTCCTTTGCGAAGGTCATTTCGAGGGGTGGTTGCAGAAATTAGTAGAAAAATAGACACTACTCAGCGAGAATTATAGATATTTACTGGCCTCTACGCATCAAGGGCAGATAAGCCCATCTTTTGCTACTGGGGATTCTTTGCATGTGGGGTCCGTCGTAACTTGCTGGCAGCTCCGGGGTGGTATCTCGAGTCTCGACTTGTGAAAAGTGAGAGCCAAAATGACGCGAATCCATGCCCGATAAAATATGAGGCAACCCTGCACCATCAACCTGGAACAGTGGTTGGGAAGCGATTAGACCGGAGCCGGTCTGTCTATGAAGAAATCTGTCTATCGACAGTTTACTTTCGATACAACAGGCTGGAATCGAGCCTAGGAAGCGATATGTAGCGAAAGATTCACCCAGGAACTAGCCGACTCCACCGCACCATAAGGGGTGCTCAATTATTCGCTCATCTCGCTCATCTAATTTATTTAAATGTATTTCTCATCTTTTGATTGGTTCTTGCCTCTTGATTGGTTCCAATACATTTAAATAAATTAGATGAGCGAGATGAGCGAATAATTGAGCACCCCTATAGATCTTCCAAGAACAGATCGTCCATTTTCCAAAAATACTATGCGCTGGATATTTTAGAGCTGTCGCGGGGCCATACAATCCTGTATGATCCGGAGGTTGCGAACGCTTATCAACGAATTCAATGTGCCGACCGCATCCCCTTGGACAACAACGTCGGATGGACAATGTAAAGGTGCTCCGGATGTCAGTTGTCAATTCAGCGCCCAGAGAGATAAAGACAGGACCAGCACTTTGACCACCTTTTGGGATAAATCTATTTAACAACACCCTTGCTGGTATCAACCGGGTTGTTGAATAGAAAGCTGCACCCCATCCTATTTATAAACCGGTCACAAACCGCTTGTCCTGAGGTTCAGGGACATGCAGTTGGACTATGGAGCCTCCCTGGAGGCTTTCAGATGCTCCAAAGTCCAGCCGACTGGAGGACCGCAAGGAATCGCGAGATTCAATATTAAGGAGAGGGAACGAGTCGGTGTAAAAGCTGAAAATCCGTCGAGATTTCCCGCAATAATTACCATTACAGCCGTTTCCGAAAACCTTGAGACGCGCAATTTGTTTTCCTCTCTCACAACTTTTGATGAAATGATAAGGATGCCCGTTTTTGGAAAGGGCCGGCCCAGACTTAGGAGGCATGTGTTATTATGTGTGGGAAAAGACATGCAGAAACGGAGGAGAATTTACGGGAATCAAGCAAGAAGCAAGCGGTAATCAAGGATCTTGTGATTGGTCTGTGCCGGCCCTTTCCAAAAATGGGCATCCTTATCATTTTATCAAAATTTGTGAGGAGGGAAAAAAAAATGCGCGTCTCAAGGTTTTCGGAAACGGCTGTAAACACCTGTCTTCTTTCAGTGCTTTATTCGAGCGGTCGAAGCGAGGATTTGCGAGAGTTGAGACAACTTGACTATTTTGTAGGGTTGTTAAATAGCAGCAACCCGGGTTGTTGCCAACAACTTGAAGGGGGGTTATTAAATAGATTTATCCACGTAACATATTTGGGCTTTGACTTTCTGTGTACCTGAGTGCCCCCGTGCACTTCTGCCCTGCGTAGGCGATACGTTCCAACCCCTGCGCTCTCTTCTTGGATACATTTTCGTGATCATCGTCGGACCCCTGTCTGGTGGCGTCAAGAAAATTTGACTCGGCGTGGTATTCTGACTAAGTACTCTCCGACCTAAACCTTGCGCAGGCAGGATCTACGGGCCCTTGGCTCAGAGTCAGTACATACGAGCTCCGTGCTCAAAACCTCTTCGGCGTCGTCGGACCCCTGTCTGTCGTCGTCAAGTAATTCAATGAGTCACATAAGATAATGGCTCGAGAGGCAGAAATCAACCTACCAGCCGCTATCGTCTACGCTCTGGAACTGATCTGTGATTTGAAGCTGCTCAAGTTGAGAGAGGAATTGTCGAGTTGGAGGACGCAATGAAGCACAGGCGTGTTATCCTGCGATGGAAACCGGCATGTGTGCTATTAACCATGCGCAAGTTGTTCGGCTCACTGGTGCCACGAAAATGATATACCCAGGAAGTATTGTATTCAATGACCAAACATGATGGTCTAGCCCAAAGAGACGTTGGTGCTACCTAAAAAAATCAGGAACATGGCAAGTTGCGTCCGATGGCGGGAATGGGCTCAAGGTGCCAAAAAGAAAACGGGACGGGGATAATCAGACCAATGTGTAAGGCCAAAACGAGTCATTCACATACGCAGCGTGGTATGACTTTACAACAGTGGGGGAATAATTGAGAAGGAAAAGGGCAGCCGGCGGGCAGGGCAACGAGGGGGCGGTGGGAGGTGTGGAACAAGCCGTAATAGTAAATAGATGGGACATCGCACTGTATTCGGGCGCAGCTGCAAACGAGGGGCTAAGGGTCGGCGGTGCGGTGGACGTTGTAGGTATCGCATGGGTGCGAAACACATGGCAAGAGCCCGAACACGATCCTGGTTGCAGAACAAGCAATATGGCGGGCGGGCGGGGGAAAAGGACGGTCTGCAGTCTACGCCGGACGTGTCGTACTGGCTTTGATGATGCAACAAACGCAAGGGGAGACCCCCGAGAAGACCCTCGCATGGTAAAGCAAGCGGCGAAGCCGGCGAGGGCCGCATACGGCAGGAACGGGAGCGTGTGCGATGAATGCAGTGTGCTGTGAGCTACAGAAGAATCGACGGGGAAAATGATGTACCATACGCAAGGAAAAGACCCGCATCGTGCATTTCTTTACTAGAACAAGCTGTGAGGCCCTGCGGAGGGGGTGCAAACGCCGGAGGCGGGAGGCGGGGGGCCATGGCGGGCACTACGGGCGTCGGAGAGGCCAGATTGAGGTGTCGAACGAGCGGGGCCAAGCTATAGAGAGCTCCACTGCGGTTGAACGGGTTGAGGGAGGCGCAGGAGCGGCGCAAATGGCGGGGCCGAGAGGCGGGAGGCGGGGGAAGTCATAGGATGGGCTGTAGCCGGCGTGGAGACAACATTAGGGTACAGGTTGGAAGGATGCATGCGGGGCAGGGCACCGCTGCATAGGAACGAGCGGTCGGGCGTAAAACGGTGGCGCAAACGGCGGATGAAGTGCCCGCAATAAACGATCTTTAGCACGCTGTACAAGGCCTCTCCGAGAGAAGCTACGTACCAGAATGAAGAGACCAAGTACTGCAACAGACACTCAGAATGGCCTGGCTCTGGGTCCAACAGGGGCGGCGCCAGCGGCGGGGTTGGTGGTGGAGGTAGCCTCAGTGCAAGGTGCCTAACAAGTGTCAACAATCCACGGCCACAGATGCCAGCGGCTGTCGAAGATCAATATCTCTTAACCCTCATGTACCTGCCCAACAACATCTGCTGCTGGCCCCGTCGCCTCCTCCGGCCCAACTCTTCTTTGGTTATACTTTATGGTTATACTTTGCTTTCTCCTGATGCTGCCTGATACTACTTGGTGTCTACTTAAAGTTACTGGGTGCTCAGGCTTTCAACTCGACCTCTATTTATCAAGGCTGACAATCTTTCCACCACCACTGCCTCTGGCCTCCTCTGGCCCGCTTCTATCCTCTGAAAATACGTCTCTGGAGTCTTGCTGAATGCTGCACCTCTCCTCCATTTTCCGCCGAAAGTTTCATTTCAACTGCTGTTACTACTTTTCTCGGATGGGCCATTCCCGCTCACAAGATCTCTCTTCCACGCTCTTTTCCATCCTGATTCCACTTCCGGTTCTGCTCGACGTCCAACATACCTTGTGGCATCTTCTGCTGGCAGCCTCCTCGATTTGTCTTCAAACGCGAAAATCTCGGATCTGGACAATCATCTTGTTGTAAGCTCACCCCTAAATTCAAGCTGTCAAGTCGTCCCTCCCGACCAATTGCATCTGCTGTATCCATGTCATCCACTCTATCTTCCATGCCATCTATTCTATCCATCTATCTATCCATTCCATCCCTGGCCCATCACAATCCCTTCGAGGCTTTCAGCCACTTCATCAATTCGAGACCATCCATCCATCCACTGGATCCGCCCTATCCATTATTCCATCCACGATCGAATCCAGGCGTCTGATCCGCACTTCTTGCTAATTAATTTTCTTCCCCAATTAGGTCCGAGTCTCTGCGTCGTTTCCTCCTAGTCAGATGGTACTACTCGCCCTCATAGAACTGGCCTGTCCCATCTATGCGTCCTAGATTTCGGTGTTTCGCCGGGCTCCCGTAGTATTTTCTCCTCTACCTGCGACAGTGGTGCGGATGACCTCGAGCGATGAGCCAAGTGTTAACGCCAACACAGGGTCTCGCGGTCACAACCAACTTCATCGCATTCGAAACACTTTCATTTCTCGTCGGTGCTACTTCGATCATTACCACAATCACGCAGGTGCGACCCGCGTCTACCACAATTGCGTAGATGCTTATAACTCGCCACTCGCAGCGGATCTCGCGCCGCCCGAGCGCCGCGCAAGCGCCATCTCGGTCGTCATCTCAGGTCTCATCCGAGGCGTGCTCTTCGCGCGCGTCCTCTTCGGTGTCCTCGGTCAATTCGCCTCCTGGCGCACCGTCTACTACGTCGGCGTCGGCGCGCAGGTCGTCGCGCTCCTAGGCTGCTATCTCGTGAGTTTGATGGCACTTTCCATCCGAGTGCTTGAGAATACGACTCGACAGACTGGACATCCGGCTTTTCGGATTGGTGGGAATGCTTGGTGTGCTCGCAGAACCTCTGATGGGGAGCGAGCCTCGTCGACTGATCTTCCCGTGGTACTCCACCCTATTCGCCATCATCCTTCTCGTAGTATTCAACGTGATTCAACTGGGCGCTGGCGGCCTCAGTACCGCAGCGGTCATCGTCGTGGCGTTTGCGCTGAATCTCTTCCGGCAACTACTCCAGGCGTCGTTGGCGACTAATGTGCTTAAGTGCGTCCTCCAGCGTAGGAATCTCGATGCAGAATTCTGACCGACTCACCGGCGGCAGTATTTCCGACGAAGCACGCGGGCGGCTCAATGCGGTGTATGTCCTCTCGGTGCGTCTTCTCTCTCTGGAAAATATGTTTCAATAGTTAGGGCGTCTCGCAGATATTGCTCGGACAGGTCTGGCGTTATGCCTGGTATTGGTGTATTGATGTTGATCGTTATTGCATAAGGTTATAGGTACGTCCGTCGAGAGCACAGTATACCTGCAACATGGGTGGCGCGCATGCGCCGCCCTATCTGTGGGGCTCTCGGGCTGGCAAGTTGCAGTCCTGCTGGTGCACGGGCCGCATTGCCGGCGGTATATGTGGGTGGGATGGGAGGCGGATTTTGAACCGCCAGTGGAGGTGATGGGCGGTGGAGAGGACGAACTGGATGGACATGGCCGGGAGAAAGCTCAGGGTGATCACGATGGCTTGAATATGCCCGCTGAGGGTGATCCCAACTGATAGAATTGTTTATTCATTTTGTGCTACTGCACTGGCTCAAGTGTTTTTTCGGCACGCACATCACGCCTTGATTGAGGCGACTTCGGTTAAATGGGCTTCATTGGACGCTAAATTGCGCAGGACCACGAAGGCCTGAAAGCCCAAGTTAATGCACAAGCTGCGACAAGAATAATTACTGCTCGTCGTGACGAACTTATATGGGCAAAGGGATTTTGACGCAACAGTGCCGTTGACGCATGCAACGTCAGTCTCAGCGTCAGTCAGCGTCAGTCTAATTTTTTGCACATGTTGAACTCAAGTTATACGCTCTCGCCTGGCTCCCATGGTCCGTATACTCTGTCCCTGGGCATGAATACAATCGTATCCGTTGCAAAAGATCAAATATCCAGTGGTAAGGCCGTCGAAGACACGAAATTTGATTCCTTGTAACGTCAGTCTGCGTCAACCAAACAGCGACAAACAGTTTGCAACGTCAGTCTTCAGCGTCAATCTGGCGTCAAACCTCAGTTTGTTGCGGCAGTAATTTTTTTTTCAGCGCCGCTCTGTGTCATTCTGCGTCAGTCCAGCACTGTGACACAGCGGCAGTGTGACCTGTCAATCTCGGTGTCAGTCTCGCGGCACTCTGCGTCAGTCTCGCGGCAGTTTGTGTCAGTCTCGCGGCAGTCTCGAGCAGTCTTGCCGCAGTATCCATTGTGTATGTCCCACTACATTTTTTGTCTTCTGAACCATCTCCGTCACTGCTCGAGCTATTCCAACTGCAACCACCGGTTCTGGGTCAAGTTCTACGGTGCCGCAAATTTTATGTCTCGCCTTCTACGAGATTCTCGCTTGGAGCTTCAGCGGGTCTGGGCTACCCGACGCTTGATCGTTAATAGCTCGCAAGATGTGCGCTGATCTCGCTTAGTTCGAGTTCAACTCTGCGTCAATACACCGCCACTCTGCGTCAATACACAGCCACCCTGTGTCAATCCCTGTTGCCGCTGCAGTTCATACTCTGGAACTTTCTTTTAAGATGCACTGGAAAAACGAAGCTAAACCATGTATATAATGACTCAGTAGGTACGAAAATCTCTCTTTTTGAGTTCCCAGTCAGTTATGTCCAAAGTACCCTCCAATGTAGAAACACCCATTTCGGCACATTGCCCTCCAAACTTAGTGTACGGGGAGCTAACCGCGCAAGGAAGCTTAACGCACCAGTGACATTTGACCGTGGACGCGGTAACTCTCATCTGAGACCACAACATAGACCAGAGACTGTTCTGTCTATGGAGGTGAACCTGTCGATAGACAGACCAGTCGATCTGAGTTTGAAATCCCATGACGCGCGAGATTCCTTTTTGGGCCTATTTGTAAGCATGGCGAGGGCTGCAACCCTGAGTCTAAAATCAGTCCAATTACTTCGGGGCCCATCGAAAGTATCTAATGGCAGCTACAGGGCCTGTCTATGTAAGAAGAAAAAAGTTCTGAGCTCGGGGGAACAGTTTTACAAAATTTGCGATTGTTAGGATTCGAACCCGCACACTCAAAATTTGCTTACAAATAGGCCTAATCGGGAATAGCGCGCGTTATGTGATTTCAAACTCAGATCGACCAGCCTGTCTATCGACAGTTTACTTTCGATACGACAGGCTGGATTCGAGCCTAACCACAACATGGGTGAATAATTATATTTGGGTTCAAGGTCAGCGAACAAAGCCAAAATCAGTTGGCTCGGAATGTGGCTTCCAGTTTTCCATCAGTACCGACTTGTGCCGGAGCTATGAGTAATGGGAATGGTTCAAGAGCCCTCAGTCCCATTTATCAGCCGAGAATTGATTGCTTGAGTCCAGCTAATGGCTCTTTCGTCGCGTAGATGCAATCAGTTGTTGAAGTTTAAATTTCCAGCGAGGTATTGAGGGTCGGTACGACCCCAGAGAACAAAATGCGCTCGGGAGAATTGTTGTGAGTGGATGGGTTTGCTTGGATGCGCGAATAAAGTGTACGAGGTGCGTGAAGCACATGATCGATGATTTGCTACTGACCAGGCGGGGATTGAACATTAATATTGAAAATTGAATATTGGTGCGGGATGGCTGCGGTAGTCATATATTATGCTGCAGGGATTGACGCGTCGCATGCGGCAATGTCTGCGTGACACAACGGCAGTGTGACAATTTCAGCATCAATTAGCGTCAATGTGAAATCTTGCAACGTCAGTCTGCGTCGCATGCAACGTCAAAGCGCCACTTTCCCTCTGCCCAACTTATATGAATTGTCCCACGATTTCTTCATTTATTGTCAAGCTGCGTTGTTCACCGCCGCCTACACGATCACGTTGATGGAACACAGGTAAAGCAGCATTGATGCTCAGGTTGCTGACAGAGTCGATTGATATGGATGCCGGGGGAGACAATCCTCGACCAGCCGCATCTTGGTAATGGATATGAATCTATGAGTTCAAGGTTGAATGAATGATGACCATCGCAGCCGCGCGAGCTTCTTATCGACCGCCACCAGTCGCTGACATGGACAGGACTTCCTCAACGACCGCGATGGTATCCGGGTGTGGTGCAACGGTCTCGAAAGTTGCGGTGAGTGATGGGTCGAGAAAGATTGGTATGAAGTGAGCTCCGACCGAGAGAAGGACTTGGCACAGAGTGATGTTAAGGGGGAACTAGCGGTATTCGATGGACACGAGTTGAACGAGGTTGAGTTTGATTGTTATGTATATTGCTCGAGATCGATAAAAGTGTGTTGCAGGTGCCCGCATAGAGTAGTGCATGGCGATCACAGTGCACTTTTAATCACACGACCATTTTTTATGTGTTTTGCGATTTTCCGACACTTTTATCGCGAAATTGAGCCCCTTGTATGAGGCAGGGGGAAAGTGACATTTTAACGTTGCAAGTGACGCAGATTGACGTTGCAGAATTTCACACTGCCGCTTGTTTGACGTTGCAATAGTCACACTGCCGCTGTGTCACGCATGTATGTGCCATTGAGTGCCGCTGAGCACTGGCGTCAATGCATCTTCAGTTTATGAGATTTTCAAGGCAATAGGACCCTACTGGCATGTCCTCTCGGCCAACATTGAGTCCACAAATCACGCACAGATGAAGACTATCAGGGCTCAACACCGCGGTACATGATGAACCTTTGAAAAAGACCGAGACTTCAGGGTTCCTTTATACCACTCCGCTCTATTTCTCTCCGGATGACATTGTGTCACTGGATCGTGCGTTCACCTACATAAGTTGATTTCCAACCATTCAAATTTTAATTCAACCACTGATTTGAATGCTAGGAATCCACGCTCGGGCCGGCACCATATCCCAGAAGGAATTGTCGATGAGATCGCTACGAACCTTACTCCTCAGCGAAGTGTAAACGGGGCAACCACTGGCACGACGAGTGTTCTGCACAGTTAACAGTGATCGCCGTAATTGTTCGATGTCATAAGAATGTTAAACTATGTTCAACCGTGTCAGCTAAAAATATTTTGGCCTCAGTAAGGTAATAGTGGTTCCCCGGGACCCCTTAGCTCGCTTGAAGCCAACATCCTAGGACGGAGACGGTTTCTGCAGTGAACACTCCTTTTTGAATAACAGAGTTGAAATGAAAAATGGGAGGTTCTCTTGAGTAGTAGAGCATCCGGACCAGTGATTCGACTCGTCTGGGCCCTTAATCGCGAAACCTGTCAGAGGACAGTTGACACTCGCGCCAACAGAACATTGATGCAGAGTGGCTGTGCTACTGACACAGACGAATTTCAACGACGTGTGTTGGACTATCAATACGGTCCCTGAATTTTTTCATGGATTTGGAGCATGCAATATGCTCAGGGAGTTGTATCTAAAAATTGCAGAATTGACGCAGGCAACCGGCGCAGAGTGACTTCGGGTGACGCAGACTGACGCTGAAAGTGATTATTTTCTGTTCCTTCAACGTCCTCAATGCTGATTATATGTATGCATTCCTCTGCGACAGGAGGTATTTGTCACCACTGTGTATGCCTACAGAGTATCGGAGGCCAGGCAGAAGGCTTAAGGTGAGTTCACGATGAGTAAAAATTAGACTGACGCCGACTGACGTTGCATACGTCAACAGCAACGCCAAATTTCCCGTTGCAGGTGCCAGGAGCCTCTGGTCATATTATGTGTCCAATTCTCCAGACATTTGTCCCGGCCCGCCATAATACAACTCCGAATCAGTACCATTATCAAGCTACCTCGAGTAAATATAGCTGCTACGCTACACTGTCTTCTCAGAACGAAGAAATCTATGTCCTACCATACCCGATATTCTCTTCGGCGTCTTCTTGGGCTTCTGGGCGGGTTCCTTCGCCGCCGGCTCGACTTTCTTGTCTCGCTTAGACGGCGGCTCATCCCCGTCTTCCTCCCCGCGCCTCCGTTTGCTCCCTAACGGAATAGCTGTGGTGGTCCCAGTCCGAGATGGCTCGTCGCGCCGAATTGTAGGTGGTTGGTAGTCCGGCTCATAGATGGTGTGGGTGTTGAATTTCAGCATTCGCTTCGCCAACGCGTGGGTTTTTAACACTCGGTTAGGCAGGAGGATCGCTGTAAACATGGCGACAAGGCCTTCGTCGCCGTCACTAGGGCATTGCACGATGCAGCCATCAAGGAGATCACTCAGCAAGTCACCGTTTAAATTCACTGGCTCACCAAGCTGTTGCTGGATTGCGAGGAGTTGAAGGAGCGCAGAGCCAACCTCGAGTACACGTTGGTTCCTTTGGGGCTCGTGGAGTTTGCTGAGGCCAGCGCACTGTGCAGCGGGGGTTGCAGAACTGCCTCGAGCTCGGGAGTTGGAACTAAGCCGAATGTACGCATCCATTCGCTCGCTCCTCGGCTTCGTTCAAATGATTGCTTGCCCTTGAAGTGTTTGTTGAAGTGAGCCATCACCGGTGGCTTTCGTGGAATTTGGCCAGGATTTCCACAACGCGAGGTACGGCTTCATCAAACAGTGCCGCAAATGCCGAATTTTCGTGGTCTTGGAAGTTGGGGTCCATGTAGCGCGGCATACAAATTATTCCGATCTGTCTCTAGCCATTATTACAATTCAGGTGAGTGATGTGAGGTTAAGGAGGGAGACCGATCCTGATGCGATCTGTGCAGTTCAGGTGTTCAAAGAACTGCGCGGGACGTGGGAGGAGCGAAGGGAGGCCTAGGTCAGCCTAACGCGTCGACTTTAGCCGAGTTGAAATCTCTGAAGAAGTACGCACGGACCACGAAGTTAAGGACTATAATTCACAACGCGGAAATGTTCCCGAGGAACGATTGGTTGAGTCTGGGAGTGAGAGACAGACTCTGAAAAAATCTTGGGACAAAAACCTACCATATCGATCGCGGGCTACCGATAAGTCCTAGGGGAAGTGCCGAACAGGGGCACAAGGGTATTGGCGTTGGGCGACGCACTGGTGTCGGAAACCCCGGAACGTACTGGGTTAATGCTCAGATCGTGTTCGAGTGGAGGATTCAGCCAACGGAAATACAGCCCAGGGTGATATAGAGCAACATCCGGCCGATGTTGCTCGCTGTATTTGTTGGAATACCTCTAAAAGCATTTTCACATTCAATCAATCCTCGTAAGGCTGATTCGGCCAGGTTAAACCGTCTATCTTATTCCCAGACCTTAAAGGTTACGGAGGGGGGAGACCATGGAGTCGCCGCAGGGCAGTCATTCTCTCTGCATCACAGCGTAATTGTTGAATGACTTACTTTAAACTTAAATTAATGAAGTTTCTTGTGCACTAGGATGCCCTCCCGACGGAACTGTGTGGCTCAGTTCATTAATGTCATAACTCTTTCCATAATAATTGAAATAACACATGGCCGCTAAGTGACTGTATTGTAGCGGTTGAGGTTGGATGCGCCGGTGATAGACGAGCGTGCCGTCGGGCGTGTTATGACCAGGCGGTTTCCGAATGTAATGGCGATGCAGAGAGTGGTGCAGAAGGGGATGCAATGAATTCTCCAGGATATGTTGAACTAGGAATGTGAATAAAGAATGAGTACCGCTGCGGTGCCTAATACCATCACAGTGAAAAGAGAGACAGGGCTGATTCTCAAAGTTATGTACTAGTAGCAACGTCATCCTTGAATTGAACCCATCAGAGATAAGATTAGGAATTTCCCAGAACGAGTGCCGCAGAGGCACACACGAGTGACGCAGAGAGACGCATGAGTGCCGTTGCCGACTGCCGCATACTACAGACGTCGAAAGTGCCGCAGACATGTCACACTGACGCTGTGTCACGCGCAAGACCGGCGCAGACTGACACAGAAGAGACGCAGTACTGACGCTGCAAGCGCCGTGACTGACACAGCAGAGTATTTGACGTTGTTTGGTTGACGCAAACTGACGTTGACTGATGCTGCAAGTAATTATTTTTCGTGTCTTCGACATGCTCAACACCAATTATATGGATATATTTGGAAGTTAAATGAGGTATTGGCCACCACTGTGTATGCCTACAGACTATGGGAGGCCAGGGAGACGGTTTAAGGTGAGTTCAACATGGGCCAAAAACGCTGACTGACGCAGAGACTGACATTGCGTCAATGGCACTGAAACGTCAAAATCCCTTTGCCCTCTTCGATGGCCTTACCACTGGATATTTGACCTTTTTGCAACGGATACAACTGTATCCATTCCCAGGGACTGAGAATACGGACCATGGGAGCCAGGCAAGAGCATATAACTTGAGTTCAACATGTGCAAAAAATTGGACTGACGCTGACTGACGCTGAGACTGACGTTGCATGCGCCCTTTTGCGTCAAAATCCCTTTGTCCCTTAAAAAGAACCTGGTGTTAGAATATGGTAGTATTTTATTTCAATCTCGCTCCCTTTCCGTTTTCCCCTTCGGGGTTTTCCTTCATCACGACCGTCACCCTCAGCGCTCATTACCTTACACGTTTGCTGAGGGTATGTCTGTCCACTCATTCCTTTGCTTATTCTTACTTATAGTACCATAGATTCCTGTAACCTTGCTAGTCTAGGTCTCCCTCCGTGAGAATTAAAACACCGAAATCTGCCAGAAACAAATAAGCTGCACTGCCTTCCCAAGCCTCACCATACATAACCAAATAGAAGGGGCTCCTCCAGCGTCTCAATCCCTCGATCTGCCAGGAACAAACATACCTAAATAGAAGGGGCTCCTCCAGCGTCTCAATCCCTTGATCTGCCAGGAACAAACATGCCTAAATAGAAGCGGCTCTTCCAGCGGCTCAATCCCTCGATCTGCCAGGAACAAATAGAGGCACAACAAATGTCGTATGCGGCAGTCATCCTCGCTGACACCTCCCGTTTTCCCCATTCTCTCCATGAAGGATTAGTGAACGGAATGGCAGAATCGCGGCTAGTTTCCGACCCCGCACCCCTACGTTACTGTTTGACGTGGTAGTTGTAAATATGTAAGATGCGGTGGCTGTGGAAGTCTTTCTAAATCTAGCAAGGTTGTAGACGGCAGGGCCGGCCACTCGTCTTTTAGGTACTTGAATATTGTGCTCGTTACCTTACGTGTTCGCTGAGGACTCCTGTCTTTTACCTGGAAAGCAGAAAACAACCCTAAACTGGCAAAGAACAAGGCCGAAGCAGCATCCAGAGGGCGAAAAGAAATGCACTGGAAAGAGGTGAGCTATAAAACCATCTGCACGCTGACAATGTACGTACCGTTAGCTCAAAGCTAGTCATATGAAGGCCGTTCCCGAATACAAGAAAAAGCACAAGCGCGACCCCGTGTTCGTCCTCGAGACGGACTGGATGAGTGACGAACTTTCTAGCCTAGAGACGGACGACGAGGAGAAGAAAACAGTGCATCGGCGGCGCCTCGATCAAGCTGCGCGTTTATGTTCCGACCAGCAAGATCATCCAGTCTGGGAAACGATTCGACCCGGATTCCAGTCCACCGAAGTATATCTTCCGTTTCTCGTGTCTCAAAATCTAAATGGGTCCGACAGCTGAGCGATATTAAAGACGAACTGGACGGCCTCAAAGCCGCGAGCAAAAATGTTCAAGAAACACCCGCACCCATGCGTCCCCCGGGTCAATTTAGGCAACAATCACAATCGCCTCTCACTTGGCGCCGTTTGGCCTTTTATGGTTGCATAGAAATGGTATGACGAGCACGTCGATGGAAATGAAGAGCTCGAGAGCGAGATGCAGATGTACGAACATTATATAGCTATTCTGAAGGGGTATATCGCTCCGTATTCGTAATGCGAATACAACGGTCCTACTCTCAACGGAAACGGATCCAAATTGATCCCAGAGCGGCGAAAACGTTGAAAAACGATCAAAAATGACCGGATAAAATTCACTTTGCAGCTCACAAAGTGATTTTCAGGAGCGTATAAAAATTCTGATGAGGCATATCGCTGCATATTCTCGATGCGCAGCGATAGGTACAACTTCCAAGGCAAACGGGTACGAACTGAACCCAGGGCGGCCGGACATTCAAAAAATATCGAAAAAGTGCCTAAAAGGGAAAAAAAAAAAAGGTGCCCGCGCCCTATAAACTATAAGTTCCGCAAAGAGCTGTACAGTCCGAGTTCATCTTTACGGCTAGAGGTAATTGATTAACGATGGTCCACACTTGTCTGGGGTTGCCAGTTTCACAAGGCCGCACCTGGACCTACAAGAAGCATGGATAACACGGTCAGAAACAGGTATAGACAAAAAGCCAGTAATGGACTGGAGTTTAAAAGGTGCGTACCTGGTTGCCGCTGGTGAAGCTCCCATCTGTGAGGTCGAGGCACTAGCCCATGTTTTCCCGCTGAATGCCAGTGCGGGCGGTAGGGAAAGCTGGTTCGCGTCGCCCACGCCTGGTGTGCACAATCAGATCTGCATCTTGACGCCGTGGGTGATGCTCCCGCCCGTCACATCTGGCAAAACAAACACTAGGTCAGCCACGAGGACATGAGAGCCGGGATGACGGGGCGCGCACCAAGATACATGGACCCATAGACAATGATCGTCTGACCATTCAGCGTCCACGACTGGCCAGCGGAGCCGTTACATGGCTCGACGATGACCGTCCCGCCATTCACATTGGTGGCTGCGGTGAGGCATGTTGTAGCACTCGCCCCTGGGCTGATGGTTTGTCCGATAGTGGGAGGAGGCGTGGTGCCACTGCGAGGACCGGTCGTGCGCGTCCATTCTTGGTTGCCCCCACCGGTGCAGGTCCAGATTTGCATCTGCATCGCCAGGACAATAATCAGAAGCTGAGGAAGAGGAGAAAAGTCAACGAAACATCGATACCCACAATGTTACCGTCCGTCACACTCCCGGGGTACGGTAAAAATGACGCGGACTGACGCGGCACTGACGCGGCGGTGGCTGTGTCATTGACGCGGCATCGGCGCGCCGCCTCCAGTATCTCATCCTACACCTCCTAGGCTCCAAAGTGAAGTTAATGGAGGTTAAATAGTCTTAATACATCTAAACCCGCCTCCAATTCTCAACTCGCGGGCCGCAACTCTGATACTTCCTATATTATTGAGTGGTTGGATTGGGGATTTCTTGGCCGACGTGTGGATGAGAGTCAACTACCAACACGGATTATTCAAAGCCTCTGGAAAAATATCCATTCTGAAACCTATCGAAACCGTGTACCTTGAATGCGAGACTCGGGCTCGCTAGCAACTGTCGGTGCCTGTGTTATTGACGCGGCATTGCCGCGCCCCCGTTAATTTCCTGCGCGCCGCTTCCCTAGAGGAACCCCATTTATGTGAGTGTTCTCTAAGGTCAGCGCATTGACACAGCATTGCGGCGTGCCCATCAACTCTTCAAGTATTCACCGTCTAAAATATCGACTCACTCCCCGGCATCAAGGGCTTAGTTCATGCATTCCAGGTCCGACCATACCGAACACCTGACTGCTCGTTCAAAGCCACCTGCACGGATCTCAATTCCCACGGTTCAAATCCACCGAGGCATCGTCAAAATATCGAGAGGTACGGCAGAAAATTGACCTCTCTGTAGATGCTTGCATGCCCCATCGAAGAGTCCTACTAAACCGTGACTGGAACCTCTAGATCATTATGTTAGATGTGCTCAGTTCGCGAACACAGTTTTACTGATGTATTAGCGACACAACAATAATGAGCTTGCTTGATTTCCGACTGATTTCAGGAATCAATGGTACATAATCTCCTGGGTAACTCCACTGTAGGGCAGCTGGGCACACTGAATATTAGTGAAAGGTCTTTACTCCCATGTTCAGCACGAGGTCTTTGAATGGGCATTTTCCCTTGCCTTTTGTATGAGGGAAGCTTACAAGGGTCTGAGAGGCTGCACAATACAGAGAAGCCACGGACGAGAGACCAGATTTGGAAGAACATATGTTTGCATTAGTTTGAGGGGGGGCAATATCAACGGGCCAATAACTCACTCGAAGCTTGAGTCGCAATTTCCTGATAAAAATGAGCAGAAACCCGATTTATTCTCGATCGGGGCCTGAGTTATTCCGTGAGTCTCAGACTCGGATCCTAGAGAATTAAATAGGTTGTTGTTGCTCAGATTGTCGACAGAAAGCGAATGAAGGACACAAAATTCCCCAAGTTCACCATGCTCACGGCTGCCATCAGGATTATATTCCGAGATCCACTACTTCAGATACTCTCATAGAGTATTCCCTGACCCACCCTAGTGACCCAGAGTTCCTACACTCTCACTCCAAATATTACAACCGGGAATTGGGACTTCTCCCCTTTAACATTGCCCAAGAGTGATGTATTTGGGTCCGAAACAATGTAGTGGGAGTACCACTCCCTGTTGGAAGTCAAATATCAGCAACAGACCCTGGGTTGAAGGAAGGAAACTGTGCGCGTCAATTTACCTGGTGGCTGTGCTGACGCGGCACCGGCGCGCACTGACGCGGTACTGGCGCACACTGACACGGCACTGATGTACACTGACGCGGCATTGCCGTGCATCGAGAGGGACCTCAATTGTGGAAAATCTACCTCCAGATGGTCAGCAAAGAACGGTAAAACTTAGTTTGATGTTGAACCTAATCTCCCGTGCTATGAGGGAGGTTGAAGTCGACTTTCTTACGAGATTTACCAGAATATCAGACCCGCAGCCTTAAATTTAGGGTTTAGAGTCTGTAGGGCATCAGTAGCCTCTGAAATATACTGTAGAACGGAGTTTAATGCATTCCGGTTAGTCGGGCTTAGTCGGGCTTAGTCAGGCTTAGTCTAGTCGGGCTTAGTCAGGCTTAGTCAGGCTTAGTTAGGCTTAGGGATTGCCGCGTCAATGCCGCGTCAGTCCGCGTCAAGCCGCGTCATTTTCTCCTGACCCACACTCCCGTCAGTGAGATCCAAGCAGCCTGAATGCCGGCTCCATTGGATCGTGCTCCCCGAGAGCGTCCACTCCTGGTTGGTGTCGTCCGCGGTGCACGTCCAGATCTGTATCTTGGAGCCGTCGGCAGTTGCCCCCCAGTTACGTCCAGACATTTGTTGCCGAAGATTTGCAACGTCGACCCGGAGATGGTCCAGCTCTGCGAGTTAGATGCAGTCCTCGATCTCAACGACCGCGCCGTCGGCGTTAGACGCGGCAGTGAGGCAATTCACCGAGTTGGCGTTGGGATGGATATATTGGTTCGGCATGGGGTAAGCTCCGTCAAGTCTTAAGTTCCAGTTAACAAGATGCTCCGGCGAGTACTGATTCGGAGCTTTACAGAGTGGTAAAGACTCTAGGATTGTAGTTCTACGGTCTAACTCAATGAAGCTCAAGTCAAAAGCAGGAAAGCCTTGCTTCTGTTGACAAAGCTTCTATCTCTTCAGAAAGCCGTAAGAGATTGAGGTTCGACAGAGCCTACGTGAGGTTGATCTGAAGTGTCGTAAGACTATAACTCACAAGAGCGCGGTGGGGCGCTTCGCGCCCCACCACTTCGGGTGAACAATGAATCCGGTTTGCTGAATCTGCAGAAGGTTGTGTATTCAGAAGTTGCTGATAAATTCCCTGCATAATGAAGCTGCTCACAGAATAAATGAGGTTCCAGAGTTCCAGAGTTGACTTTAGGGCCGGTCTCGGTGGAATCTCGGGGTCAAGTGATCGTCGGAGTTTAAAAGGCTTCAGACAGACCGAGTGCTTAATTTTATAAAGAGGGTGATTAGTTATAGTTCTAAAGATAATGGATGGTCGCCTAGTGCCTTCGGGTGAAGTTCCTCGGAGAGACTCAACAAGTAGACTGAGATTTAGGTGAGGCGGGCGAGGCATAGTTTAAGAGTAAAAGATAGAGAATATAATGATGCGCTGGTGATTACATGGTCAGTTATCTAATCAATTATGTGACTACGCCTCCCCTTTCGTCAATCCTAACGCGCGCGGAGACTATCGTACAGTTAAGAAAGAAAACATACACCCTGGTATTCATTGCCATTCCTTACAGGGTCCCGGTAATGATGTTGATTCCCGTGGATATCGATCCGACGCTGATGACGCTCTCGCCAGTTGGGCCCAGTCGCGCAAAGCTGTTGGACACGCTGACCGAGTACCCCCCATTGGGGTCGTAGATCCAGACCGGGATCTAGACAGCTATGTGATAAAATGCACAATAAAAGCACCAACACGCACCCTTGCCAAGAACGTGTCGATCGGGGGGGAAGTCGAGTTGTTGTAGGTCCGTCTCGCAAGGAGGATGGGGCCGTTGAGAATGGTCGTGGACACACCGACGATGTAGTAGTCGAGGTACGTCGGCGTGTCGTCCAGCTTCACCGCACAGGTCAGATTGGTGGTGATGGTAAAAGTCTGTAAAGTATTTTAACATGAGTGGAGCTTTCCTCGCGTGCAACGGAACTTCATTACCTGGCCCGGAATGACCGTAGTTGGCGACACCGTGAGAGCTCCAAAGCGCAAGGCCTCAGGGCACTGCTGGGCGTAGGCGGAGGTTAAAACGGCGGCAAGAGCGGCGATGAAGAGGAAGTCGAAGCGCATGGTGGTGAGTTGGATATAGTCCTTACCTGCGAGTTGAGGCCTCTTTTATACCTTCCCCTGCTGATGGCTTTCCACTGTACGTGAGATAAAACAAGAATAGTCTCTAGAGGTCCTACCTCTATTCCTTACGCAGTTTTGGTTAAGCCACAGATGCGCTGCTAGACCTTGCAAAGCCCCAGCCGGATCGGGCACGAGGCATGTCTCGAGCGGGCCCGGACCTCCGGCTTGGGAATTCTGAAGCCCAACTCCGCGCATGAGTAGCATCGCAATATTAATACACTCGGTTCTTGGCATGTCAAGCCCGGGCCTGGGGGCTCGCCTTGGCTCGGGGGCGCGATATCTGAAGCCTAACCGCGCTGAGGCCGCCCAATTTCGGAATTCCAGGCCAGGCCAGGCCCTAAAAGGTCTAAGAATCACGACATCATTCACAAACAGAACTTTGATTCACAAACAGAACGTCATTTCTGATTCACAAACAGAAACGTTAGTTTCTGATTCACAAACAGAAACGTTAGTGTCTGATTGTGCTCAGTGTACCAAAAATGTCTCGATTCGGCTTATATAATCATCCACTTAGTCATGATTGATCTCGTGACTCTCAGGGGCTCACTCAAGAGTCAATTCTCTCTTCCGCTCTCTCTAGTCAAGCTGTCCCTGTCCTGTCCTCTTTTTTGAGTCATTGAACTCACTCTGATCTCTAGCCGACCCAAATCCTGTTGCCCACCTTTCCAAACAGAAAACCAACCAGACAGACTTTAAGTTCAAGTTTCCATAAGCCGCTGTCAGCGCCGCGGGAGGCAACCATACCTCGGCATTGTTTATATCATTTCTTTCTTTCCGCTAATTTCATTTCTTCAGCACAGGCTCTCCTCACTCAATGGGGAAGTACCATAATCTCAGCCTCAACTGAGTCAACTCTGAGCTCGACCCAGGGCTCGTTGCACCGAGGACGGAAGCAGCGCACCTATGTAGCATTCCATGTAATTTGTACTGGTCTACTTTGTATTCAAGTTGTTCATTCGCCACAAATTTCCTTGTAAATATATTGAGAGTATTCAAACTTCACAGTGAGACAATTGAACCCGATGAATTGTTGAACAGTCAGTCTGGAATAAAATAAAACTGCTCACTCTTCATTCCCAGTGAAAAGGCCAGGTAAGGAAACTGAGCGAGAACGAAGCAGAACGAGGGATCGAGGCAGATTGAGGTCCAAATTGAGATTTTCTTTTTCACACTCTGCATTTGCACAACCTGCGCGCTTTTTTTGTGCTAAGTTGTCTTCTTAGATGCACGTCTGACGCGTCATCGGGTCATCGGCGCGTCCAATGAATGAGTCGAAGTTTTACGATGTCGGAGCTTTAATCTGCTCTCTCTTCCCCCCTTCATCTTCCTCCGCCCGCGCCATCTCGCCCGTCGCCCTCCCTTCATGTTGGCCGCCCACCATCGTCCCTGGGCTTCCTTCCTCTACCAGGTAGGGGTTCTTGACTGCATTCATTCATTTCCAACAATTTCCGTGACACTTTCACGCAACATGTCGACTTCGACTCAGTATGTTCACCCACTTCATTTTCTCGCAGTTCTTTACCGATTGGCTGCCAGGATCTGTGTTTCGACCTTCTGGGTAAGAAACGTCCGATCCCCTCGTGTATTCCGCTACTGACTTCCTCATTCTAGTATGATTTCTCCTCCCCGTTCCAATTTCCTCTCACGAAGCCGAATATATCCCCGCGCGGCCCAGTGCCCATACTGTCGTTTGGATTCATTGAGTCCGTCAATCCGTGAACCCATTTCCATCTTTCTGCACCCGCCTATGAACTGCTCCTAGGACATGCCTTGTGGACTTGCCTGACTGGGTATGTGATTCAGCGTCTCATTTCTTTTCTGCTGATGACTGCCCTATTTATTCTAGTGAGATATTTGTCCGGCCCTCCCCATATCCTCTCCTGTGTCGCCGTCTGTGCTCCAACCGTCCCTCGCCCATCCGCTTCCCCGACACATTCTCGCCGCCGCTGCCTTCTTCCACCTTGTTCCACGTGCACCGACCGGTTTCCCGAGCAATTACCACATCGAGCGCGACCGGTGTCCACCAGATCTCGTACCGCAGTGAGTGCTAGGCGGCGGGAGAGGGGAGGCGGAGAGCGGTAGATTATGTACCCATGTAGCAGTAGCAGTAGCGCCGGCGGCAAAATAAATCGATTTTCTGTTTTTCTTTTTCAATGTCCCTCGACGCAGCTAGATATCCCCTCAACGCGGTTCAATAAGCCTCAACGCGGCTCATTGGTCAATGAACCCGGATTAGCGAATGAGATTGAGGAGTTTGGCACATCCTCGAAGATCCTTGATCTGCTTCGTTCTCGCTCAGTTTCCTTACCTGGCCTTTTCACTGGGCTGCATTAGCACCTACTGTACTGCAAATAATTCATCCCAATTTCTGTTTATGACCCGCCGCTTGCCGGCCATTCACTTTCATTGTGCTTAGGGTACCAAAAATGTCGCGAATCGGCTTATATAATCGTGCACTTAGTCATGATTCTCGTGACTCTCAGGGGCTAGCCAATTGTCGCTTGCGCTTCTTTCTACTCTGTCAAGCTTTCTCTGTAATTGTCCTCTGTTGCGAGTCTATTCAGATCCACACCGAGTCTGGAAGCCCACCTTGTATGGCAATGAGTCAAATGAAAAATCTAGACAGACTTCAAGTTCAAACCACTGGCAGCGCCGCAGAGATAACTGTACTTTGAATTTTTCATATCCTTTTTCTTTTTCTCTAGGTCTGTTTGCCCTGCCCGTCTCGACGGTTCTACGGGTAGCCGTCCCGTTCCGTCGGGGGTTCAGAAATGTTTTCGACGGGACACGTTTTCAGCCGTCGACGGTCAGAAACGACCACCGGATTTTCCGCAGCACGTACATAGAGCCCAATCTATTCGAGTCGGTCCCAGCAGTGCCTATCAGAGCATAGAAATTAATCAGCAGTCATGATCAACACCGTAACTTCGCCGTCTCTATGATCCGCACGCGTTAATTTGTGAATCAGCGCGTCGGACCCGTCAACGACCTCTGCCACAGTAAAAAAATCCCTCTCGCCCCCTCTCACCACTTCAGAGACTGGTCTGGGATTACCAAGAGGTCGGGCCATTTTTCCGGAAGGTACAATATTACCTCGTTACCTCGGACCACTTTACCAAGCCCAAAGACGATCCAAACCTTCAATCTACATTATTTCAACCTCGAATGACCGTCCCTGAGCCCAGGGCAGCTAGCACACGATGCAGCGAAGGAAAAAGGAAAGAACTGGCCGCGGCTCCGTCCCGTTGCCCATCCCGCTCCATGGACAATTCTCAAGACCTCGCGACGGCGCGGGAACGGAACGGTCATGCCCGTTTGACACCCGTCGAAACGACAGCCACGCCCGTCACGGGCACGGCGAACAGCCCTATAAGTTTTTTCTGTGTCCATTTCTTTGGCACGGAGTCTCTCTACTGATATTTGACTGGATGGGTGCCATCATAGTAATCTCAATGGCAGTCTCAACTATTCAGTCAACTAAGGACTCAACTCTGAGCTCAACCCAGTGCTTGTTTCACAAAAGGCGGCAGCAGCGCACCTATGTTGCACCTCAGATTATGTCTTTCGGTCTACCGTGTATTCGAGTTGTTCATTCACCGTGCATTTCCTTGTAAATACATTTGAAATCAATAAATCGCTGAACAACTCTGAAAAATAAAAATAAAACTGCTCACTCTGTAGCACCTCCTGGATATGAATCATCCAAACCTCTGTTTGTGACCCGCCGCTTGCCGGCCATTCACCCTCATCGTTCACAAATAGAAGTTGACTTCTGTTTGTGCTCAGAGAACCGAAAATGTCTCGAAACGGCTTATATAATAGTGGTCTTTGTCATCTGGCTTATATAATCTTCCAGTCATGTGTGCAGAATTTCAGACTCCGCTCGGCATCCCCGCAGCACTGAGGAGACACTAAATTACTACTTTCTTATCGCGCTTCTTTTAAGTTTTGACACGCATACGTGCAATTCGGTTCCCTTCGACCAGCATGCTCGCCATTCCAGACCTCTCCTCGTTATTTGAACTCCACCATGGTCGTTTGCAGCTGCAGCTGGACGTTTGCCAGTGGAATTTCACCACCTCAAGGGCTTCGCCGCCGGAGTCTGGTCGCGTCCTCGGCCAAACATTCTGAGGTCGGGGTGATGTTGAATGCTAAGCTGAAGAGCCCAAGGGGCTTTAGTTTTTCCCCGAGAATCCTTCAAAAACTTTCCATGCAGGACTCAGAGTACATACGTGCCCCAAAAAAACCTCCATGCTTAAATCAGCACAAGTCACGGCGCATATTTCCCGGTTACACCCCGACTTCTTCTGAGGAATTGTCTAGAACGCTTCCTGAGTTCGGCCCGCCTATGTGTAATAGAGGATATACAAATGTGCAATGAGGAAGGCACTTTATATGATAAGGTAATTTTGTTCCGCTGAATGTTCACAAACTACGCGCCGGCCATGACCGCGGCCAATCCGTGGAATGTCCCATCCACCACAATATATGACTGATCTGCACGTTTTGCAGGCTGCGCAGCGCCTTGTCGAATGGTAGTGCCAAGGTTGCACAGTGAGACGGTATATATCTTCGCAACCCGAAGCTTCCTGATAGCACCCTAACAGACACCTCACGTCTTGTTGCTGTCCGCTTCACTATTCGGCTGGTTAGTAATTATTATTACTCGTATCTTAGGCAGATGTGGTGATGGTATGTGCATATGTTTACATTCTTCTTTTTCTCTCACTCTCCGCCCGGCAGCCGCCGTACGTCCATCCTATTTCCGATTTCATTCCATCGGTTCCAGCCGGTTCCATTAACTTGGTTGCGTCTAGACCGTTTTTGTCGCGTTTTTCCTCCAATTTTATTTTCAGGGTTTGCCTGCTAACGGGCGCATCCGAAATTAACTTCGATCCAGAGAACTGGATCCGCCACTATGTTATTTTCGACCTCGCCGATCAGCCTCTTAATTTCCGTTCAAAAGGACCGGGTTGTTTCGCATTCTTCTTTCTTCCCAACCCCCATCATCCTCGCCCGTATTGCATCACTTGATTTGCTTCATCGCTCCCTCTGTGTGGTTTCATTTGTGCGTTGTTTCTGCAGCTAACTTCGAGTCTCCTTTTACAGCGTAACAAGAGTTCACGAGTTGGTTTAATTTGTCCCTGTGCTTGCATTACAACTCTGAGGTGCGCTGGAATGTTTCAGTTCAAGATCACATACTCATAGAGAAGTATGGTCGATCTCCAGCTCCCTTCTCTCACAATACATCGAGCTTAGGCATTACACTCGCTTCCTGCCCCTGTTTTGCCATCTGATGGTTTTTATCAGGTTCACTTCGTTCCACTGCTATATCTCCTTAGCTTAATAGAGCGCTACTGTTTCTTCCTACGATCCCGTTTTATTTTATTTTGTTCTCTTTGATGGTGAGCTATCAGCTCAAGCAGTCCAAAGTTGTTATCATGTGAATCATTTCTAGGGCATTGATATCTGGGTGTACTACTGCACTAAGATATTTCTGCTTTTGTACGCATGTTTGGTATCAGGTAGTGATCAAGAATAACAGATGGATGGGAGGAAGCCTATAGTCCCGTCCACGGTGAGTTTTCCCATTGTCAGGAAATCATTAGTTCACGTCACCAACTCCAACATTAACTGATTCAAATCAGTGCGGTGTATCTTTGGCCGGCCGACTTTTTTCTTTGATTTAACGTGCGTTTTTCTGCTGTCCTCCCCGCGTGTGGATGTCAGGTGCTCCAATCAGTGCTCTTTAAGTACTAATGTATATCATTGCGGCGAGTTCCATTCCTCTGTTGCATTCTTCTCAACACGGCTGACTAGGCTCCGCGAGGCTTAACGCGTCGGCACTGTTCTGTCCACCTGGTGCATTTTTCTGCTGTCCTCCCCGCGTGTGGATGCCAGGTGCTCTAATCAGTGCTCTTTGAGTAATGTATATCATTGCGGCGAGCTCCATTCCTCTGTTACGTTCTGCTTAACATGGCTGACCAAGCCCCGCGAGGCTTAACATGTTGGTACTGTTCTGTCCAACCTGACTCCCCACCGCTCCGCATCAACTTCGAACATCTTATTGACCCTCCTATTGTTATTAAATGTTCGTGTTCGCGGTAGACAACCTCTTGCCAACACATGGTGTTTACTGACATGTTTTTGTTAGCCTTGCTTTTCCGCCATGTATGCACCGTCATTACGTGACGTACGCTCACACACTTCTTCTACCCTGCCATTCAGTCAGAACGAATCTGCAACACGGCTGATGTTCGAGATGAGATGTGTCTTTGGTGCGTTACTTGACATGTTGTATTATCCAGCCATAATATGGCACGCCGATACACCCGGTGCAATTTCTATTGATTTTCGACAGCCCAACGAGGTAAGTATCGAATCCATTACCAACGTACTCGCGCTCAAAGCCAGCAGTTAAGTGGATTGATGGCAATGGTACGTCCGAGGTTCAGTCTATTCCCAACATATGTTTCCCTCGCCTCCGTTTTTTCTATAGATGTGTCTTTGACCTCTCTACCAATCATTCTGCATTCACTCGCAATCCAATTTTAGATGAAGAAGGGCGGGTTACGCATTGGACTGAGACTTGATTTATGTCACAGATATTTGTATGTCGATCCTTCAATGAATACATGAAATTTTAAATGCACTTTCCCCGTATCGATACATACAAACCAATGATCAGAGACCTGCCTTATCATTAAGATTCAAAATTTGAGGTTGATGGTCTTTCAACTGCGGCAGCTTGCACATACACCGGAGCGAAGCGAAGGCATGTCTTGTAGTAGTAATCTAGTGTGGACTCACAACCTGTTCCCCTTCCGCATTATGTATGGTCTTGTACTGAGCCTGCAACTCTTCAACTTGTTCAAGCACTCGTGGAGGAGGAGGTGCGAGGGAGGCGCGTAGCGCCGACTGAGCGCCAACGATGACCAGCTCTATTCAAAGTTTCAACTCACAAGTCAGTTACTGTTGCATGATGATTGCGTACGGCCGCGGTCACCGTCTTGTACTGGGCTGGACCTCTCTAAGCACTCTCAGACTGTTGGGGAGGAGGAGGCGCGAGGGAGGCGCGCAGTGCCGACTGAACGCTGACGACGACCAGCCTGAGGTAGAGAAACATGTGCAAGAGAAGAAGCGGTGTGAAGGAAAGCATTCATAAATTTATTATAGCCATGAAAAATTTACGGTGGTGAAATATATTCATCCCTCTAAAATTTCTGCCAGCCACTTGCCGGCCATCTGCTTTAATGAAGAGCGAAAGAGAGGACATTCAAGTGCTGATCCGTCACGGTTGGAAAAAAAAAATGAAATTGAGTTGGGACTCGTTGGGGCGAAGCATTCAGTTCGGCCAAACTTTCTTTCTCTTGCATTCTTGTCAATTGTCTGTTTGTGACCCGCCGCTTGCCGGCCAACCTCTATTCACACATAGAAGTTCACTTCTGTTTGTGCTCAGAGGACCGAAAATGTCTCGAAACGGCTTATATAATAGTGGTCATTGTCATCTTCCGTTTCCGTGAATCGAGCACATCCGCTCTACCTAAGGCTTCTGTGCTGTTCATCTCAACTACATGAGTCTTTACCTCTATGACGGCTGAATCTTCCCTCAAACGCTCTGCTGTATTGTCCGAGTTCACCCCTCGGAAGCGACAAAAAATTACCGGAGACTCAGCAGAGGATACTCGACTTGTACTCGACGTCAGTTTTGCCGTGGCCTTTTCCTTCTGTTTACTTATTAATGATTTCTTTAAAGAACAAAGTTCTACTCCTACTTTTGCGAACCTATTGGATGGTCAGAAAACTCTGACTCTCCGATACATCCTCGACTCGGAGAAGTCGGAAAGGCTCATTGCTCCGTCCGTCGTCCTGTCGAACGCAGCCTTGGTCACTCTTACCTGCGAGCACAACTTGAAACGCCAAAAGCGGCCGCTTCTCATCGCTGCACTGCAGGCTCACAGCTGTATATGGTCCTGTCTCATTCACTGTGCAGATGCACAGGCAGCCGGTCTTCTCATTCTCAATGAAACCCTGCCGCTTCTCAATCGATCCCAAGCGTCCATCCCGGGAAACGAAACTCTATCTCCTGCACGAAGGCATAATCGTCATAAAGTGTCTATTCACTACACCGAGTCCATTGATGCTTCCGCCGCCGAGTGCGCTACTATGTGGCCTCAGCTTGAATCCGATGAGTCACTCAATGAGGTGCGTTGTCCATCTTATCTATGGGGTAGTCTTATACATACATAGATAATGCGTGAAAATCGCTCCCAGACAACAGCTGCTGTGCTTGCGCGCAGTCCTTGTTCGTTCTGCAATCACAACGACCTGGTCAAAAATCTTAAATCCTGGAGCGTGTCTGACCTCGACATCTCCCTCCTCACCAGATCTGTTGATACTCTCCGTACCATCTATAACCAGCCACAAATCCTCTCCCACTCTCTTCACAACGGGCGTTACCAAGCTTGTTCTACTTGTGGCAGATGTGTGAAGGCTCGCAGATTCTTTAAGATCCCTATGTACAGCTGGGCAAACGGCTGGGCAAACAGCTGCTGGATAGGTGAAATGCCAGCAGCCTTGCTTAGGCTTTCTTACGCTGAAGAACTGGTCGTTGCCTGCGCTCACACTACTAAGTGCTGGGCAAAAATCAATTCTGGATCTAGTCATCCGATGCTTCGGCAGCGGTCTGCCTCTGGGAACGTGTGCATCCATCCGCACGAGATCTCCACCATTGCAACAGTACTGTCCCGTCCCATGTCCACTCTCTACGACGAGATCGTTGTTATTTTTGTTTCAGACGAGAATGAGGCAACAGAGGACATGTTCAAGCGGACACCGTTTCTTGTCAGAAGAGGACATATTCTGTACGCGCTTAATTGGCTAAAGGCTAATAACCCATTCTACTTTGACATCACCATCGACTATGTCGCACTAGCGGAATATCCAGCTGATGACAATGGCTGTGTTCCCTTCCCTGTCCAGCATCAAATTCCGAACAACACCATTTGTGGTCAAAATTCTACTTACACTGGCCACGGAATGGACACCACAGAGGCCATATTTGCCGAAACCCTGGATTCAGGCGATCAGATCCCTCTGTCGCTTTCAGGCACATTTTGTTTGAAGTCAATGTTATCGTCCAGTTATTGTACCACTAGTGTATCATGTCGCCGCCGAATTTTCTGCCTCTTACCACACACCAAAGTTTAAGCCATAAAATTCTATTTGTGACCCGCCGCTTGCCGGCCACTCACACTCATCATGCTCAGTGTACCAAAATGTCGCGAATCGGCTTATATAATCGTGCACTTAGTCATCCTTGTCTTGTGACTCAGGGGTTCTCGCTCAATTCTCACTTGCTCACAGCTCTACAAGTCGCCAGGCTTGTGGTTTGTCCTGGACTTCTCATGTCACCGATTCATCCTCTTCTCTAGCTGAACTATCTTATAAACCACCCCTCGATTTACTTCCAGCAACGGACTCGCAAAACCAACCAGACTGCCACAGTCCTGGTCCAGACAGTCCGGCACGCGCCACGCCTTTCTTTGTTCATATCATTTCGTCTGATTCACTGATTACCTCAGGTATTTTATTTCCTACACCTCATTCACTGTGCATGTGTTATCAATTCTCCTCAATGTTCTCTCTCCTTGTACTCTTGTCGTCAAATGACACTGAACAAAGACAAGAACTGACACTCAACAAAGACAAGAACCCCGCCACTTTGGACCGGTATGCCCACAACCTCAGCATCCGGCTTCCATATTTTTCACCGTGCCCGCAATTTCAGATAACTCTGGACGACTGTGAGTAATGCTAATTTTGCACTAGACATGAGGAGGCGGGGAATTTGCGTCGTGTGTCAATCAACTTCTCGAGCTGCGGCCACAGCGGCAAGGCCTCCGAGAGTCCTCCGTCTCTCGAGTATACAGAGTCACTATTTATCCCACCATTCTCTCGGAACCCCCTCTTCTCCTATCCTCCCTCATCCTGATTCTCGCCTCACGGATCGTTGGTCCAATTCGTCGCTGGTTTAACCTCTCTGCACCGAAGATTCTGTGTCGGTCCTCTGGGCAGTCATTGGCTCAGTTATTCCCACTGCCATCCTTCTCACTGTGGCTCCTCCGCTCCCTTTCGGCACTGGATGGCTTCATACTTACTCCTGTACTCAGTCCAAGCTGTTTTCGCGTTGTGAGCATGCCTGTATACAATAGACCTCTACTTCGTCGTTCCAGTCCCTTGCCAAGGGAGGGCATTTTGTGGGTGCATGTTTAAATCTTCCCGATATTGCCTTCGAGCTTGATACATACTGTATTGATCTACTTGTTGTCAGAAATTCCATCAACTTGAAGAGTACCGAAAACACTTTACTTGCAAATACATTGACTTCGAACTCATTGCAAGATAGCTGAAAAAGATTCCAAAAATTGCTCACTTAGTTGACGCCTAAGATTTATCTGTTTGTGACCCGCCGCTTGCCGGCCATTCACTCTCATTCAAGAACGTAAAGACGAGGTCAATGACGTTGAGAAATCAGCTGAGCTTTACGGCTCGGACTAAGCTTTCATAAACATCAACCATCAAACCTATACTTAAAAGTTACGTTGAAAACCGTTCCCTTCTTCTTTGCGCAGTCTGTCTGGCTCGCCCTCTCTCGCTCTCCCCAATAGGAATGTTCTTCCACAACGTTGTTTCCCTTCTTTCCGCCTGCGCTTCTCTTTCTCTCTTCGCCAACGCGCAACTGTGAGTGTATAAGCTAGACGACAGGAAAATTCGCTAAGCTCTGGGTACCTCATTTTAGCGCAGGGTAAACTGCGGAAATTGTGACACTGCTCACGGGCGGTGAGAAATTCCGCGAGCAGAAGGATTCAGTGTGCTGGGTAAAAGTGAGGAGGCATTGACGCGGTGGTGGCTGTGCTATTGCCGCGCAGGCTTTAACTCAGTCCACCAAGCTTGTCTGGCCCCAACTGATCTTCGGGGACGGTTACTGACCGCAAAACATCGTTTGGACAGAAAAAACCCATAACTCAAATTTTGCTAGTCGGGATTAGTCGGCCCCCGCCATGTTCCGATTCTCACCGGTTACATCTGAGCCTGAGGTCTGTCCCAGACTGAGGGAAGCAAGTAATGTAGATGTTTTAATTAGAATCGGTCAATACATTCTTCTAGGGTGCGCTGAGTCTAGCTATACATTCAAACAACAATCGGAATTCATTCACGTGCCATACGGTCTTCTACCGAACTAGATTTCCCGTCGGGTGAAGTGTAAGTCTGCAAGACAGGGGCGAAGTCACTGTGCAGCATGAGGGCGTGCGAGTGGGATCTGGACATTTGGGATGAGTAACGACCCTGCTGTTCTAGATGCAGAAAAAAGACGGGAACGAGGGAACAGCGCGTCTAGAAAGTAGGCCTCGTTCCCACTAGTCCCTTCTCTTTTTTTTTTCTTTTTTTTTTGGGTGGTACGATATCAGCGAAGAAAAAATAACCAAAAGGTTAACCTACATCGAGCACAAAGTGACAAGAATAATCCTACGGTGGTCAAGGTCAAGTCAAGTTGTTTCCATTATAATTTTTGGCTTGTGATAGTAAGTCAGGATGGATGAAGGTCGCATAGTGACCATACTAAGAAATGAAATGTGCAGTGTTCATAACATGAGGTGGCCTAAACCTGGGGCGACTCGCCGCTCTTATGCTCGTCCACTAGCTTCTCGTGCACCTTGCCCTCGGCCGCGGCCCAGGTCTGATGCGGCTTCCAGCCGCTCGACGTGCGCGGGGATGTCTCGCCAAGCATCTGGTCGACCTGCTCGAGCGAGAGGCCCTTGGTTTCGGAGACGAAGAAGTACGCGAAGAGGACGGAAAGGCAGCACGTCGAGCCCCAGATGAAGAACACCTTGGGGCCGAGATCGAGCTTGTCAGCGGAGACGAAGTACGGCGTGATGACACCGATGATGCAGTTCCAGAACCTGTGGACGCAGTGTAAGTACAAACGACATAGAACAAGTAAGGAAGCAAGAAACGCACCAGTTGGAGGCGGTAGACATGCCGACACCACGAGAACGGATGGGCAGGGGGAACATCTCGCCAATGACGACCCAGGCGGCGGGGCCCCAGGTCATGGCGAACGCGGCGATGTTGAGGCAGATGAACGCGATCTCAGCCTTGACGGCGGTCGGGTTTCCACCCAATACGTTGGCGTGGGGAGCGGCCGTCCCGATGATGGCGACGATGAACTGGCAGACGACCATGCACGAGCCGCCGACGAGGAGAATGCGGCGGCGACCGAAGCGCTCGATGATCCAGAATGAGACGGGGGTGGAGCACACATTGACGAGGGTGGTGATGAGCGAGATCAGGAAGGGGTTCGAGATCGTGCCAAGGGTCTGGAAGAACGAGGTTCCGAAGTAGAAGAGGAAGTTGATACCGGTGAACTGCTGGGCGCACTGCAGACCTGAGGAAAACGTCAGGACGGGAGAAAGAGCCAAGGAAGGCAAGAGGCGTACCGGTCCCAACGATCGTGCGACGGATGTTGGAGGAACCGTCTAAGAGCGAGCCCTTGAAGCACGCCAACCAGCCATCGACGTAGCCCGTGACAGAAACGTGGGCACGCTCGAATTCGAGATTGACGATGATCTCGGCGAGCTCATCCTGGACGTACTCCGAGTCGCGAGGCTGGTCACGAACTTGGGCGAGGGCGAGGGTCGCTTTTTCAATGTCACCCTTGTGCACCCAGAACCGCGGGGACTCGGGAAGGAGGAGGAGACCGCCACCTGGACGAGAAGGATAATCAGAAACGCAACCAAACAATCGGGTGCATGTATTCACCGAGGATGAGCGCCCAGAGGAACTGGATCCCGATGGGAATGCGGTACGAGGCAGTGGTGAGCTTATCCTGGGTTCCGAACACGACACAGTTGGCAAGTAGGATACCGATGGTGATGCAGAACTGGTAGCCGGACACGAGGGCGCCGCGGACCTTCTTGGGCGCAATCTCGGACATGTACAGGATGATGATGGCGGAGATGAAGCCAACACCGACACCTGCGACGAGACGACCGATGATGAAAAGGGCGAGGATGTCCTCGGGGGCGATCTCGAGAATGCAACCAACGGCGAAGATGACGCAGCCCGTGATAATCGTCGGGCGACGACCCCACATGTCGGCGATATCAGCCTGATGCGAATATTATCAGCGATAAGGTTGAGAATGGCCGCATAACACTCACAGCAATGAGGGCACCAAAGAACGTTCCTGCGGACAGAATGGAGGTCATGAGAGACTTCTGCCATGCCGGAAGGGCAAAGTCGGCGGGGAGGTGGGCGGCGTTGAAGGACTCCGCCGGGTAGGGCTTGTGGGAGTACATTTGGATGAAGAAAGGCATGCCGAGGACACCCCCCATCCAACCCGTGTCGTATCCGAAGAAAATGCCTCCAAAGGCGGCGAAGACACACATGAAGTACGCCTTCATGGTCACTGGGGCCTCAATCCGCGACATATCGTTCGTTCCGCCGAGTACAACAGCTCCGCGAGGCATTTTGGAAAAGTATGCGGCGAGAGGGTGCGGAAGGTGTGTGTGATGGTGAAGACACAAAGGAACATCCAAAACGAACCGCGGCTTTTATACACCCGTTCTATGGCCCGGGCCCGTTCTATGGACGCATCACATGTTCTCACCTGGACTCGCCTGGATCCAGGGTCAGCAGACTCGTCAAGCGAATCTATCTAGAAGAATGCCCGGAGTGGTGCTCGCCCACTCCCATCAGTGGCCGAGAGTCCCATTCCAGCTATCAAGGATGGGACTTCCGACTACCCATCAAATGTCGTGAGTCGTGACAGGTCGTGACCGATTCGGAGGACAGTTCACTTTTTAACTTGCCAAATTGACTTACCCCCGCGCCGATTACTTTGTTTGCAAGTTGACGTGGATTTAGGTGGGCAAGTCAATTTGTCGACGCCGCAGGTTAAAATGTTGACGTGCAAGTCACATTTGTGACGTGCACAAGTCAATTTGTCGCCATTAACTTGGGGGCATTCCACCATCCCTGCGCATTGTGTATATACTCTGCCCACCTCATGGGGAGTCAATAAGCCCATAGGTCAGTTCCTGTCAATTTTCTGTACATTTCGGTGAATATCTAGCACCGTTAACACACTCCACCCAAGCTCTCACCAGTGTTCATGGTCAGTCTGTGGTTGAATCATTGACTTGGGCTGATAATATACACTATGCGACATCGAACAGCCCGGGCCAGGAGAAAATGCCGCGGCTGCCGCGCACTGCCGCGGCACTGACGCGGCAATCCCTACGCTCGACTAAGCCCGACTAAGCCACGTAAGAATACCGTATCTCGAGCAAATAGAGGGTTGCGCAAAGCCGCCTGGGGAGATACCCTCTATTTCTTCTGCACATCGCCAGGATGGCTAATCACTGTATCCCAGACCACTTGAGCCAAAGGCCAAAAAGCTGCATCGAAAGACGTTGCGCGGTCAAAAGCCGCATGCGGCTTTTGCACAACCTCTCTTCAAAGAGGTGTCTGAACCTCTACTGGCCCAATTTAAGAGCTCACTTGTGTTTATGCGGGTCAGTACCATCTTCAACTGTCCTTCGAAAGGCTAGACTCGGTCGGGTGTTGCCTTGAACAGGATACATAATCATTGATTGTGTCAAATGAGCTTTCGAGAGTAGTTCACCTTTGTTCTTGAAGATTTTAACTCTATTGTATTTCATCTTATGGTCGCGGCACTTGCGCGTCAATGCGCGGCAGCGCCGCGTCAGTGCCGCGTCAGTGCGCGGCAGTGCTGCAGCAGAGTGCCGCGTACCCTCTAGCTCTTTTCACACACTTCCTCACGGCTAAAACCGGGTTCAAGCAAGATTTCATAAGCTCAGTGGACTCTTTGGAACGAGACTCGCTGTACTACAAGCCCGGGGGCATTGATATAAACAAAGTAGATAAATTTTGAACAACACAGTAAATGTGTCTGCCATGTTCAAATCCCCGCTTGAATGAAGTGTGTGAGTCTTGTCTTCATGTATGTAAACACATTCAGTGTCCTTCAAAAAGGGTTAATCCAACCTCTCACTGATTTCCCAGGTGAACTGGAGACACAGATCCTGTGGGCGAGGATTAAGAAGTTCCATCTGGGCAATATATTAGATCTCTAATAGCAGCCGAGTATTTATTCCAAACTCTGTGGGTCATGTACACCCGGAATTTACATAATTGATCCGGAACGGTGTCACGCAATGTGGAAAGGAAGGGCGCCACAGTGGGTTTCCAAATATTTGCCGAGGGGAATATTCGGGAGTTGGAATCTTTAGCGGGCAGTATTTCAACTTTGAAACAATTTACAGCTGATCGCGAAATTAATGAGACCGGTCAGTTTTTTTTTGCTTGTTCCCAAAAAGGAGATTGCAGCGAAAGAAGAGTCTAACTCACCTCCAAGAGTACCTGCAATGAAATTTGATGTTACAGTGACCAGTTGTAAGCTCCCTGAGCAAGAGCGCCCCACGAAATGGGAGGAAATTATGCGGAAACGGCAAAGTCGGGAAAGCCCGGACGATCACATGTTTCATTGATCGCGTGTATTATTTCGACCATTGGCGTGCACTCAAACTTCTCTATATTGTTTTGAGGGACTGACAACCTAGAGGGAGGCAAGGCACTCAATCCCATGTAATTATTGAATGGATTAGACGTGGGTGAGCAAACATTCCTTTTTGGGAACGCGAAAAAAAAAGTCGGACCGTCTCATTAATTTCGAGATCAGCTGTGAATAGCTAAGAGAACTCCTCTGCTGTCCAGGTCTGGCTTGTTTCGATCGAGATTGAATGCTGAATATCACTTTGACACATTATTTCTGTACCTACCACTAGAGAATTTGCTACAATTTGGGGGCGGCGTTGAAGCCTGGGTTCCAGAATTGAGGAAGATGATTCATGCTGAGGGCACTGGTAAACACCAGTACTCATTGAAGCTACTGCCTGGTGAATTTCATGTTGAATTTCTGGAAGTGAGGACTACAGTATTGAGTGTAATCTCTCTGGGGATGCACTGTGAGCCCGGTATTGGCGTAATATTCGAAAACCGATACCGGACAGGTGGGATGTGTTTCCCATGCACAGATTTTAAGTGTGAGAATGGAGGCTAAGTCTTGGAGCGAGCATGAGATTGACGCTCACGTGGTCGCGGCGTCTAGGAGGGAACACTGAAAGGAAAGGTCAAAAGAAGTTGATGGATTAGAAAGGAGATTGGAAAGGCTTTGGACCGGCGCGGGGATATAATTTTATGAAGTGTGCAACTATAAGCCATTCAAAATCTGAGTGCAGTCACCATCTGAGCATTGTCAACAGCTAGCACGAGGCACAATTGGAATGTTTGATTTATCACCAGACTCAAGTGACATGGTCTAGCTCAGATGAGTGAATGGCAGCAGCACGTTGTTTTCCGCGAGGTTCATAGGGAGGATAATTTGATTTTGCTATGAATTTTGTCTCAATGGTAGTAGATTCTTGTATTCAACCTCGTTTCAACTGATTGAAGAACTGAACTTACCTCTCCATCTGAGTTCCCGGTCATTAGTCGACCTGAGAGGTCCCGCAATCATCCGAGAACAGTGGTTAATTCTACGGTTCAATTGGTTCGAAATGTATGTAGAATTGGGCCACCGTATTGCAACACACGAAATCTCACCCTGAGGCACAACAGGTGGCGCGGAATTATGTTGTGATCTTTAATTGAGTCGATCTCCTCAGTCCATATACTGCATGAATCTGTCGGATGGGAATAATGGGAGCTATGAAGAGTGAGAGAGCAAGCTTTAATAATGAAGCGCGCGCGAGTACCGCGGCAGTTGTCCTGGACAGGGTGCATACTACATTTATCCATCCCAGTGACAGGTGTTTAAAATCAGTTCAGGTTAAACTTGCCGGAGCTCGGGATATCTGATGATTCAGCTTTTCCGAACGAGGTGCGGGCTCCAATGAATCTTGTGCCAGCTGGATTGGTGGTGCAGTTCAAACAGTGCACAACATTAGCTCTTTGTCTGAGAACTGGTCACCAATCCCTCGGGAAAAAGATCTTATTATCCAACAGATGTATTGAGACTCCTGAAAACCGCAGAGTTGCATGGAACCATGGAAGAGGGAAGAGTTTAATTTAATCCCCACACCGTCTCAAAGGGGAGCGGTGTCCTGCAATCTCAGTTGAAGGTTCTGGCAGGTAGATGGGGACATATGGTTCAACCATGCGAGGACAGGAATTTAAGACTGTGCAACTAGTGTTACATTACATGGGGTTTCGATTGTTGGATATAGAGTGAGCTACACAGGCAATCAGAGTACGCAAATCCTCTGGTCGCTGGAAATCCGGCCAGGTCATTAATAAATCCCGGTTCACGGTCTTAAGTTAAAATTATACAGTGAGTGGAGCTGGATTGCTATGGCTCCTCCCTTTCTTCGGTCGATCTCTCCCCGAATTCAATGGAACCAGCGAGAATTAGCCCTCAGTTAGGTCCGACTTGGGTCCCACTAAGCCCAACTAGTAAATTATAGCTGTGGTTTTTTTGTCAAAATGATGCATTGGCCTATTAAACCTTGCGTGATCACAATTTGGGGCCAGGGAACCTTTGCCGAGCAAGTTAAACACTGCGCGGCAGTCCCGCGGCAGTCGCACAGCCACCGCCTCGGCAGTGCCGTGGCACTTTCGCCCAGCCCGAATAGCCCATTTTCATCGGTGAAACCCAAAGGGACCTTCAATATTGAATCGAATTCGAGTCCAACATTATTGATGGGATGGTCACGCTTGCTGATGCTGCACCAGTCAATTCGTCAACCATAATTTGGTGTTCTAAGAATTATGTGGTCAGTTAATGTGCCTAATCCACGTACCAGGGACCCACACACCAAGTTCTACAATTTTTGGTCTATCTTTCGCCCGCTCTCCTATTAATTCAACATCTCGACCCACCTATCAAGTTTTCGACATCATTGCCCCTTAATGATTAGAGGGCATCCCGAACCATACCTCAAGTAGGATTTACGCTTGTAATTTTCGAGGTCAAGCACTGTCCGTTAAGTATTACTGACTTGCGTGAGGTCACTACGTTTCTGCGTTTCCGACTTGCACAAGTTAATTTGTGAGTGGCTTCGGCCTGATCTCTCCAGTTATTATATGCTTTCTGAATTCTCCGGCTGAGAAGGCGGTCATGCTACAGGGTTCGTCCGCGGCTCGACGTAGAATCAGTCTCTTGGCGACTGGAGTGTAATATAATTACCGACTTCCATTCAAGTCAGCACGTCAGTTTCGCAACACAAGTTAATACAAGTGATCATAAGTAACTCAACTCAACCATTGACGTGACTGATCTGAACTGTGCATACTACCCGCACATGTATTAATATTGTCCTACAGATGGCGGACTCCTTTCATTTTGCCTACATACGTTGGATCGTTGCAAGTGGCTGTATTGATCAATGACCAAGTTAACTTGCGGTCCATGGATCCAAGTTAACTGGCATTGGTACCAAGTTGACTTGCCTTGAAATGAATAACGGGTACTGATCACCGATAGCCCACTCCCGTCCAAGTTACCAACTCGTCGCTGAAACCAGTTGAACTTTTTCACATCGGCCACGCGTCAATACAGGTGGTTACAGCCGATCTCGAAGCCACAGTAGTTCTGAGCCTCGGCGTAGTGGTTGCTCTGAAATTTCCATTTTGGGAACCGCGAAAAAAAATCCGATCGTCTCGTCAGTTTCTAGATCAGCTGTAATACCTGAACAAATCTGACTTGTATAGCCGGCTTCTAATGACGCTAGGATCATGGATTCATCTCAAGGTGATATTCTCCTTTCATCTTATCCGAACCGAGGCGCAAGTCAGTTATCACGACGGTGGAATTACAAGTTAGGTTTTTGTACACTGACACGCAAGTTGACTGTATGAGTCGAACTACTGATCTAGAGGGATCCTTATCATTTGTAGAGACTTCCCTACACTCGGAATCCCGGTAGAACAAGCTGGTTGAACTCTTACGAACTTTGCGGTGCCCAAGGCAGTTGAGACGGAGATTTCAGCAGAAAGGGAGAAATAGGTTCCTATTCATCAGATACAGCTGAACTTCTGGTTTCACGGTGATCGGCCTCGGTACGCGCTGAGCTCGCATCGACATCACGCATAGCAACCGGACCGCCGGGCCGGGCGCCATGAGTCAGAAGGTATGAGTCACCTCGAGCGCACAGTATCCGCAGCAATCCGCAGCATGCGCAGCAAGTAAGAACTGCTTTCCGCAGTTTCCGCAGTCAGAATGAGTCAATTTTGTTCTATAAATAATTCTGTAAAACAGTATATAAGGGCCAGGTGCCCGCAGCAATAAACATATTTTTTTTCCCACTTCGCGCTTCCGCCACGTGACTCGGAAGATTCCGTTCCGGAAGTTCCCGTCCCGCATATTAAGTTCTCGTCCTTCGTCGCTAGTATCGTATTCGCAGTCTTCGTCGTCACTGCGCGGTCCCTCGTCGTTATCTTATAGTATTAGTTGCGGCCTTCGTCGTTTGCCGCCCACGTAACAGAGTTAGTGTCGCACATCGTTTCGCATATCGTCCTTTCGTCCAGTAGGCATCATAGCCTAATCCCATCACTCCCCACAAATAAACCACATACACCCCGGGTGCAGGGGCGAAGTTGAACCAACTCGCATTCACACCAGCTCTTCGGTCATTTGAGAGTCATTGTAGGATTTGTTCTATTCCTCTTACACTCTCACAAGCACCGTAGGCATATCAACGGTGAAATTCTGAAAGAAACTCTCGCCGGTGTTGAGACCGACGTGGGCAGCACCAAGACCACAAACAATGGCATCAAACGATGGCGACGATGGCTGCGCCTTTTACTGGAGGCATCCGCGGTGTTTTGAGGACAACGGGACAGTCCAATGCAAAGCTACACAACATTTAGCTATGGTGACAACAGTGAGTGTAAACGGGTGCAAGCACAAGCTAATCAGGGGGCAAGTTAGACAAGTTAACCGACCCAAATTTAAACTCCGCTTGGTGCGCAAGTTAATTTGGCAAGTCAATCGGGTGACCCTCGATTCGGACCATCGGTATGGAAAGCCAGACCACAACGCTCGTTTGATGCCCGTCGCTTGCCCGATTAAGACGTCGGACTGATAACACCCTGATCATGACTTGAATCCAAACAATGCCCGAGGTGATACCCATTGGCTCAACGCTGGGCCAGTATATTCTCGCTTTCACCCCTCTTAATCTCATTCCTATAGGGTAAGAACCTACACGATGTTGCAGGGACCGCTTTCCGATCAGCCGAATTTCCAACCCGCGTCAGCACTTCACTCTTTTTCGCCGGCAAGACCAAAAATACACTCTCAGATCTGTGCCGCATCAACCGTGTTCAGCCTCTGTTCCGTGTATATGCACGGCGCGGGCACTGGTCGACACTGTGGCTTATGCCCGCTAGGTACGCGGTTGTCACATGATCTGTTCTTGCTGGCTCTAACATAACCGAACCCATGTCTTGCAACCAGGTCCGTACAGCAAGGAATGAACCGAAACAAGGTGAGCTCGAATTCCAACCTGCCCATCATAGAAGTAGGATAAAATGCTGCCTCTGGGGGCAAAATTGATCCTCAGGGAGAAATCAGCCCACAATCTGGCAGGCACTTACTTCGTCTAGGAAGTCACAATCAACAGGAAATAAAACACACCTTTAGTTTGCGGGAAAGAAATGCATTTGTTACAGCTGCTTGCGGAACTTAGGGCGTGGCTGATTTTTATCAAATTTTGATGTTTTCACAGAGAACCGCTGTTACGGGCTCAATTCTCTTCTGATTCCCTTTAAAGTGGAATCATTCGATTCATATTTTCATTCCGGTCTATGTATCCCTGAGGGCTCCACATACTCTTACTGCGACTATATGCCAGGGTTCATATGTAATTTCGGAACTAATAGTAACCACTTTTCGATAAATGCTAAGTGCGAGGCGTGATGTAAAATCACTATCTGAGAATGCAGTGCACTCCAGGGTACGTGTAATCATGGCATATCCAAAAATCAGGTCAATTGAACAAGTGTATCTACCACTAAAGCGGTTCTGCGTGGAAGCCTCGAATTTTGCCAAAAAAGGCAATTCTCACGCTGGCTTTGATTCAGGGATGCAAGGCCCTCCGGAATGAAAATACGAATCGAATGATCCTACTTTCAAGGTAATCGGAAGAGAATTGAGCCCGTAACAGTGGCTCTCGTGAAAACATCAAAAATCGGCCGCGCCCTAAGTTCCGCAAGCAGCTGTAAATGGGATGAAGGGAATGACCGGCGGCAATCATGCAGTTCACTGGACTATGTCGGTGATTAGGATGATAATTCAATAAATGAGATACTCTGCACAGCCCGCCATTAGGTGCTCATTCGGGGATAGAGTCCCCGCCAATGTACGCTGTGCTGCAGGAGTGTCGTCAGGACACTGTGCCTAATGTGGAAAAATCCATGGTGATCTGGCTTTCCATATATCGATATGTGCAAATGTTCTTGTCTGCTTTTTGCAAGGTAAATGAGAAGGTTTCTGAGTCTGCCGAACCAGGATTCAAAATCAAGTCGTGCCCGATATTCTACGAGTGGTTGACCCTGCGAGATGTTAGCATCCGCAAAAAAAGATATTGAAGTAAAACTGATTAGGGGTACTCAATTCTTGGCTCATCCGGCCCATCCGATTTTGGCCCATCCATTATTTGTTCGAAATAAATAAAGATTCGATCTCCGATCAAGCTCGGCATCTGCCGCCGCGTGCTGACACAATCGATGATAAGCAATAATCTCTCTATGCCTCGCCCCAAGTAGACCGATCACAGGCTGGATCCCCAAAACAGTGTCTTTAGAGCTGGACACAGGCTCTGCAGACCGCAAATCTGGGAGGTCGTCTGGGAGGGGTGGAAATGGCTGCTCCAGAGCTCCATATAATAAATTTTATCTACTATCGTAAAATTTTGTGGAGTCTGACTCCAAGTGAGACTACTCCAGAGCTGGCCAAGCCATATGTTGAACTACTAATTGGGAGGCAGGTCTGCTTGTGGGGTTTTCTGCCCCGTACGCTGCTATATATTGCTCCAGTTACAAATTGCTGCTCTGGTCGTTCCCCGTTGATGAGCAAGTTCCAAGCATGTTACGAGCAAGGTGGTGGTCCGCCTTGATTGGTGCCGTTATATCAGACTTCGGCTTGTCCCGGACATCTATCTCCACGACACTTGCCAGGCGCTTGCGGCGTGCTACCTCCAGCTCAGGACTTGAAACCCTCTGATTTGGATTTCAAACTACATGGCTTTAACTTGAATTGAGCAGCAGCTTCTGGTTTGACTCAAAACTCGCTTCCTCACTGCCTTGATTTGACTCGCTCTTCTGTTTCATTTAACCAGGGGTACCTCCCATATGCGAGAGACCCGATGACAAAAGGTATCGCCCCTGCATCGCATCAATCAATTTGTGAGTGGGAGGCCTGGTTCAACTTCAGGTCTTCTTTACGGAAACTTGCAGTATCTTGTCTTTTCTGGCTTGTTTCTGTGATCTGTGTTGAACTCGACGTAAATGAATTGCGGTTTTGAACCATGTCTGGCTTTCACTCGATTCCGTCTGTAACTGGAACATATCTAACCAAGCTCACATGCCCACTAGTAAGACCAGATGCCAGAATGCACCCCGTTCTCTCAAAAAGCAAGAGGGGGGGTCCCTGTTCGAATCCAGGTGGGGCCATACTCATCACAGAGAGTTGCCTTCTTGTTTTTCTCCACGGCCCTCCGCTTCCAGTCTTCGGTGGCTTGCTTGGGGTTTCACCTGTCTTCTGTGGACTCGGTGATCCCCTACCTTTTGATTTCACTTGGTGTTCACTTAATTACTCGAATTCATCATCTCCAGCATGAATGATGTGCAGCTCAACCTCTGGAACTCCTGGCCAAACATACTGCACGTACAACCTGAAAATCAGATAAAGGTGTCCGCTGGAGATCCTGATCCGAATCGAGGTCGGGTCATTGTCTTTGGTTGTAGCCCTTTCTTATTCCCCCAGGCTCATATGGAATCCCTCACCTCGAAATAAACCACAGTATCTGAGGCGTGCTTCTCGGCGTTCGGCCTCCTCCAATCTGAGTTGAACTCCACTCCAAAATTGGTTTCAATTGTCTGCGGCTGTGACTTGTGAACGTGGAGACTCCGGCATATAATCAAGCGCACATACTGAGACACAGTTCCAGTCTTCCACATTTTTTCAGCCGCTATGTGGATGCTGGTCAAGTTGGAAATGGCTCTGTTCGTACCTGGAAGCTCTCACATTCAACAAAACCCATCTCCAAAACCAGGAACACTTGATGGCGGAATGGATCGCACCTGCGCTCTGTTACTTAGTAATATCAATGTGTTTTTCAGATTCTCCGAATTCTTCTAAAACAACGTTCAAGGAAGACATATGCACCCATCCGAATGTTCTGACAGTTTCGAGGATCGTTCCTTATACTACCCTCGGCTGGTAAATCCTGGAGGGCCAGTTTCATGCATTTCTAGACCAAATTGTAAAGACAGCCGGGTATTTGGGGACAATCCTTATCCTTTACTGCCTCCACGAGTTGCTGGCGTGCCAGTATTAAGGTTAGGACTACATATACCGATGGCCTTGACAGCGGAGCAGGAGCTTACCGGCAGCTGACAGCGTGGGACTCTTTGTGCTCGCCTGCCGACGCTCCAACGACGCTCGCAGCACCCTTCTGTTTGGTACCTAAATCTTACCTCCACGATGCTTGTAGCGCCCGCCACATCGCCCACCGCCTCTGCCTTCGCTGTTTGCACCCCCTCTGCCGGCTGACACAGCTTGTTCTGATGCAGGATTCCCCTCTGCGGTCTCTTCCCCTGTTCCAAGTGAAACGGTGCACCTGCGTACGGCTGTGACCACTGACTGACTCGAGGGATGCTATAAACCCCACTCAAACAACCAACATACACACACCACACAACCAATACACAGTGCTAATGATTTGAGTTCAGGTCTACACCAAAATATACGACTAAGATTGAATCCTCTTAAGTTATGTTGAAGAAACTGTTCGTAGAGAGTCTTATTAGGACGTCCTCGGAACTAGAGATAGTGTAGAACTACCTAAAGATAGGCCTCGGAGATACCAGGGTATCATTTTAAAGAGTGTAGATGAGTCCGAGGACACCAACTGTATGGGTTCGGCTCGACAATAATTGGTGCACAACCATCTGCAACCAAGGGGAACAATGACTAGGCAACTGTATGCACTAGTAGGACAATACTCGATGCACAACCATCTGCAAGCGAGGGGACAATGACTAGGCAACTGTATGCACTAGTAGGACAATACTCGCTGCACAACTGTCTGCAGTTTGAGGGGATGATCAGGCAACTGTATGCACTGATAGGACAATACTTGGTGCACGACCATCTGTAACCAAGGGGACACTGACTAGGCAACTGTATGCACTAGTAGGAATGGCTTAGATGAACCTTGAAGCTTAGATGTAGCCAAAAATCGAACTTTCTTGTTAATGAATCTACGACAACAGATATGCTTATTACAACAAATCTCTGCAAACAATACTGGCTGGTCTTTTATACTAATTTGGATACTACGTGACAGTTCAAGGATATGTGACAGAAACAGAGGAATTGGAAAATGAAAAAGAGTAATTTGAAACTGAGAGAGGAAATGTGACTATGCCGCTCTATTTTGGTGAGGTCCGGCTGCAGGCAACTGGTACCTGGCACCTACTTTGGTGTATATTTAGTGAGTCCTTGGATGGCCGTGCTTTGCCATCCGTACCCTCGCGCTTGCTCTGCCTCGGCATGGCTGATAATAGCTCATGCTACATCATTATCCTGGCTGACAGAGATGGCTTGGCCGTTGGTATCCACTCCATGAAGTCACTTCAGCTGTGTCCAAGCTGAAGTATTCACCCATTGCGTGTTTAAGACTTTCATTGTACTTGTTAGGGTCCTCGGACGCGATACACATGTCACATGAGCTCCATGATGGTCTAGGCTCAGCTCAGCTTCTTCTGAGCATTGATATTTGTCAGGCGCAAAAGTCCTCAAACTATAAATAGCTCATCCGTACTGTTGTTTCAAGTCTTGGGTTGCCCTTAGACTATTTATAGTCCACGGGCCTGCCGCTACCGGTACTTTGTGGTAGACATAGTAGTCCTCAGGCAATCCCTTGTCCTAATGTGAGTCTATTGGGAGTCCTCAGACTATCCCTGGTCCTACGGTCTAGTCCATGGTCACACCAGTCCTATCCAGGATGGCTCAATAGCAGTCCTCGGACTGGTTCTGTCTCTGCATCTGGTATACTGGGCTCTGACTAGTAGTCTTAGGCTTTTTGTGTTTAATCTCCTGGGTATGTTAGCTAGCTTTTGCAGTGCAATCCACCCTCAGATATGAGTTATGGACCAAATCTGACGAACTTCGAGGCATCCTTAAGCTTACTATACTGATCCTCAATGGGAGAAGGACCAAATCATAGTATAACCTTAATGCATATACTGCTCTCTCGTGTCCTTGCTATGCAGTCAGCAGTGCGGAGCTCGCTCTGACTCTAATTGGTATGTCACCAGGCAGGGGACTTCTTGTATTTAGCAAGAAATCACAAAAATGCAAGATTTCACAGCTAGGCTAACACCTGTTATATCACTGGGCGTGTAAATCCTCCCATCGTGTCTCCTGTAGCTCACACCACACCGCCCTCACTCCCCGGCCTCCCTGCTGTTTGCGGCCCCACCGCCCCAGCACCGCTTGCACAGTATGATGCCTGCGGCGCATACCATTACCATCACCATCGCCACTCGGCTCCCCTGCCCCGCTGTTTGCAGCTGGCACCGCAATCTCCGAATGCACTGTCATGTATGTCGCTTTTGTTGTACCTCCTTATGTAGAAACACCCATTCGACTCGTGAGCGAGCCGTTCCAATAATTCTTGGTTGACTCATTTTGCCACCCCCCCGGTTCGCGCCATCCGATTCATCCATGTCTCGTTTTCCACAACATTATTCATCCCTTGATCTCCGCTGACTATCCTCCTGGAACCATTGTACGCCTAGGGCCATCCTCAGTTGCCAGAATCCTGCACGAAGGTGAGCCTTGCAAGCGACATTGAACTACAGTCACCTAACTCATATTCTGATTTCAAACCGGGCCAGGAGCGGCTCAATAGTGCTGCATCTCATATCTCTCATATCGCCTGGGTCTCAGAGGTATATGGGGGACACCCGTTCGACTCGGGATCGAGCCACTTCCCCTGCCTGAAGCCTTTTTCTCCTTCCAATGTTTCCGTCAGAATCCAACCTGAGATTTTTTTTCAGGATTCACGTCTCGCCATATGGCATAAAGACTGTAAAACTGGTTGACCGCAATTTCAGGAAAAAACCACCAAAAACCACTACAACTCAAGGAAATCCCATGAAATCTGTGCAACTTACATGTGCATCCAGCTTTCCCTTACAACTTTGGTCTGTCTGCGGTATGCCTGCAGCTTTTTTTGCATACACCTTTCTGGGCTTGCAACTTCGACCAGGACACCTTGGATAACTTGCATCTCTCAGATCGTCCGAAATGATGTGGTTGATCCGAAATCTGATGGCTTCGCTGGCTGAGGGTGCCCTCTCTCTCTGATTTAAGATGCTTTCAAAGTAGTTTGCATTGCTTTCAGTTTTGGAGGCCCCGGGACTTCCAGATAGACTCTTCAGTTCAATACTTAATATTCCAGAACTGTTCAGGAAGATCCCTCCCCCCCAAGCAAACCAGGAGCAGTCTATGCATGAACTTGTCATGCAGATTGCCAGGTTAGGTCTTGGTATATTTGATCAGGATAGGTTGAATACTGCCCAGATTGCCTGTGGGAAGCTGGACCATGGGCTTCTCGATGAGCAGATAATCTTTCAGACTAGCTTTGGTATATGATCCCCGATAGCCGGGGTGATATGATCACGCTCTTCACATCCCAAAGGGGATGAGCCCCGAAAGTTGCATGCAAATGAAACGTGTGACCCTAAAGATGTTAAAACTTGAGATGCAAGCAAAATCTGCAGATTTGCAGGCACATTTGACAGTTGCAGGCAACTGAAAAGCTGTCATGCAAGCAGAGGTTGAAAACATGCAGAAAACAGTGGGTCTTTACACAGTATATCCACCCATATCACCGCCCCCACGTCAGCAGGGACCACATCTGCACCGGATAGCACAGGAGTCGGACTCCCACATAAATCAGGGGCTGGAGCCATACCAATCTTATTTGTATGCCCTTCACCCTCCCATTCCCGCTACCTTTAGGTACAGGTCTTAGGGCGCCCTATTTTCAGAACTCGCAGACCATCACATTTTCGTCATCTTTTTTTTCGTAAGCTTCTTTTCCTCTCCACCAAACCCACAGGCTTTGGTCATTTTCGGTGAGTCAGCTCGGCCGTCCCCTTTGACGGGGCGTGGGTACTTGTGGGACACAACTTTCCTCCTCCCACCTCCTCCTCCCCCCATGCCTCCCTCTGTCCGTAACTTTTTGCCAGATCCCGCTTTTTGCAACTTTCAACCCTAATCCTGAAGATTATCTCTTATCTCTTGACTGGGACTTGACTTATAGGCTGCCTACCATAAATTCTGTACTTTCTTGGTCCCCTCCGCCTTGTATATCCTAACTCCATCAAGTCTTTCTGTTCTCTGGATGTACTGTCTATCTCGACCTCCCTTTGGGCCCAACTGGTTTCACTTATGTCGCACCTCCATCCCGAATGCTTTTTTTACCCATCCTCCGCTGTACTCAACTCGCAATTGCTTCCTCAAGGTATCTCCCCCCTTTGCCCTCCTGGTTACTCTAACATTCGAAACCACTTGCGCTCCTCCCTCTACCCCAACTTCCCCAATGGCGGGTGTCATCTTGCAAGCCTTTCTTCTACTCTTCATTTCACCACTGTTCTCATCTTTATCATCAGCTCGTGGATGGGGTGGTCACGGTTCCGACACATCCTTGTTTAAGGTCATTATTCCAACCTCACCTCCTACCACGTCCTTCAACATACTTCGGGATATATCCTTGGTCATCATGCTACGTGCTCACATCTCTGTGTTCAATGCTGATTTATCCACGATAAGAATTGCTCTCGAACTGCATGCTATACCCCATAATGATAAGAGTCATAAGACATTGATTGAACATTGATTGAATGCCGCTATGCACTATCATCTCCGGTGCTTGCGCCGATTACGGGATCGATGCTGCGATGACTCGACCTGAGCGTGCAACTTACCATTCTATTTCTCAAGATTCTTATCCGCTGTAGATATCTTTTAGCTTTCTTGACGCAATTCTTGGTGCGCCAAAAAAACATCCACTGCCGAATGATTGTAAAAATAACCGGAAATTGAGTTTTTATGGCGTCAATTTGTAGAATATTTTGGTTCCAACTCAATGGGTGTGTTCTTTGGGATATGCGACCGCCCTTCACCCAACAATCGGCTTCGAAATTAGAGGATATGTGCTCGATAAGTTAATTAATTTGATTGCATGTAATTCTGCCTCAGATTGCCAAAATTGCCTCAACACACAGCCACTTGCATTCTAGGACCGAGTGGAGAGTCCCAAGGGCAGATCTTGGGGATGTGTCACGCATTCCAGCCGGCATGAACATGGTTAGGAAGCTGATAGATGACCGGAAATAAGCCAAATATTCAGAAAGTCATTTCAGCAAATTCTTCGCACAATACATCGTCTTGTTTAGCCTAAAAATCTGAGCCTGTGTGCTTCCTTCTTGGATTACAGCTGATCTCGAAATTAATGAGACCGATCAGTTTTTTTTTTGCTCTTTCCCAAAAAGGAGATTCCAGCGAAACAAGAGTCTACCTTACCTCCAAGAGTACCTGCAACGAAGTTTGATGTTACAGTGATCATTTGTGAGCTCCCTGAGCAAGACCGCCCCACGAAATGGGAGGAAATCATGCGGAAACGGCAAAGTCGGGAAAGTCCGGACGATCACGTGTTTCATTCATCGCGTCTATTATTTCGGCCATTGGCACGCACTCAAGCTTCTCTATGTCGTTTTGAGGGACTGACAACCTATAGGGAGGCAAGGCACTCAATCACATGTAATTATTGAATGGATTAGACGTGGGTGAACAAACATCCCTTTTTGGGTACGCGAAAAAAAAAAAGTCGGGCCGTCTCATTAATTTCGAGATCAGCTGTAAAGACTGTGAGGGTACTCTGGAGAGTCTATTCCACTCATTCAGGGTACCACTTCTGAGAGATTATGTTTCCAATGCGGTTTCTCTGATGCATGTTGCAATTTTGGTGGT